>CAUYRT010105751.1:0-39097 GCA_963574885.1 Lepilemur ruficaudatus | reverse complement strand
CATGTGATGCTATACTGGAATCAGGTTGGGAAATAAACCATATCATAAAAGCCTGTTTACTGAGATTTTATCATTTGTAGGTGTGACTCACCAGGTCCCCTTAAAAAGGAATTTGGGTAAAAGAAAAAGATCAGAGTTTAGTCCTCACTATAGTATCCCGCATATCATCTTTTGGTAATTCTTCCAGATGAACCATAAATTATTTTGTCTTATTCTAGAATAAAATTAATTTTAGCTGATGTCATAATTTTATTAAACACAAATGAATACATTTGAAGAAAATCCATATTTAAACTCTTTACTCAATCCATTCAAGCATATAGCACCTGTATGGTTCTCCTTTTATTCAAATATGCATATTCTCTCTGAACAAAAATTCTCTGCCCACATTTCACTGGGATAATGTTTTAGTTATTTTTATATGTCTCTATATTTATTATTGCTCTTGAGAATAGGATTTCATTAAATTTTATTTTCTAACTTGTGATTTCTGGCATAGAGTCACACTGCTTTGTATAACTCTATCTATCGTATGCAGTCACTTCCAATCACTTTACACAATCGTTTTATGTAAAATAATTATAATTTTATTTCTATTCTTATTTCTGTATTGCATACACATGGGCACCAATTTCAACAACAATAATGTTTAATGTAGATGCTTCACAGTGCTTGAAAGAACCTTAATCTCACCATATTAGTGCTTCCCCAGAAGTGGGAGCTTCTGTCTTCTACAAAATCGAGATCGTTCTATACTCTTCTTATTGCTTTTCATGAGAGTAATAACTTAGTAGTTGGGGAAAAAAACAAAACAAAGCAGTAAGACCTTCATATTCACTGAGCTGTGTTTCCCAGAGGACAGGGTCACTGCGTTGAGAAGATTTCCAGCCCTGCCCTGCTAGAGCCTGGGTCACAGAGATGGTGATCTCTGTGCAGCTGGCTGGGAAGTACATTCAGACTCTGCATTATGACCTACATTTCCCCATAGGTAACTGTCAAGATGTTGATTCAAGATAACATAATAAGATGTCTTTACTTTGACATTGGGCCTGAGGCACATCCTCTAACCCGTATTAAATTCGACAACCTCTTCTTCAAGAGTCTTTATTTAAAGATCTGCTACCCAATCCACATATTATTCATTGTGTTTATTTTCTTCATAAAAACAAATCCAATCATACAGTAGTGGCTAATTTATTCCAATACCTAGCTGCATTACTGTGGGTCTGATTTTAATAGATTTTAACATATTTTTGCATTTCACTGTTTAGCATAAAAATGACTATACCATAGCCTGAATTCAATGCCCTTCAGTATATTTCCCATAGCAAAAATGTCATGCTCATATCCCTCTACTCTGATCTCTCCAAATCGAAAGCTTCATCATTATGTACATCTACACCTTTTTTTTTTTTTTACACATTCCAACTGTATCTGCATGGCACACCATCTCTGATATTTCTGAACTCATTTTCTTTCAGGGTTCTGTGTTAAAGCATTTACTAATTCTTCTGGTAAGATAACATCATAGGTCATGTTGAAATTCCAATGAAATCTTGTCTAAACTAATATCAACACATTGTGATAACAAGAAAAAAACTTTACTATATTTAAAATATATTAAATGCTTAACATGATACAAATACTAGGCTAAGCAATGTTGTGTGCATGTATATGTAGGCACAAACACATGTATGTGCACACATGTATATTCATATGCAAACACACAGTTTATATATTTACAGTATATTTATAAGGTAAAACTTTATCATGTCCACTTGAAAAACAAACTTAGATCAAGATACAAAAATTAAATCATTTGTCTGTGGATCAACACAAAGTGTAAGAGTTTTTTTCCTCTTTTTTTAATCCTAAAGAATTAAATTTTACTTTATATGCAAATTGGGATATTTGAATACATTTTTACTGCACCCCACCCAATCTGGCAAATATTTGCCAGAACAATGTGCAAAATCCCACTTGAGGAATTTGAACTGATTGGTGATGTGTGATTTGGACTGGGGAGGTAAGAGTAGAGTTGAGAATATCTCTGGGGATAGCAAGGACAGGTGCAATAAAATGTAATCTGTGTGTTGATGTGTAAAATACTTAACAATTTTTATCTGTTATTTTGTGAAAGGGATTAAGGAGGCAGAGGGAGTGAACCTTGCTGACTGCAAGCAAGGGAGAGAAAAATGGAAGGAGGGTGTACTCACTGTTGTCTCCAGAGACTAATTGAGCAGACGTGCTCAGTGATAACCATCTGAAAAAAGAGCTCCAATGGAAGACAGACAATTAGCTAAAAGTTACCAAAAACAAAGTACTCGCTGATGGTGGCATTTTCTCCTCTGGAATTCTGTGGACAGGAAATATTATTTCAACATAGAGATTACCCTGCTGTCTCTGCAATCAAATATGTAAGGAAATTTCTGTGGGACTATATGCAAATAAAGTTAGGGATGAATTAAACGGCCATATGCCCAGAGAATTTTAGGGTGCTCTTGGCTGGAGGGTCTCTGTGAAGCCGGCTGGGCAGATTCCCAGGTTGCCAGTATGTGAAGCGGTTTTTATTATTAACATTTAACATCACATCCTCTTTGTGCTGTTCTTGAAACTCCAAAGGTCACTGGCCAAATGAATGATGCTTTATCAAGATGATTCTTTGGCTTCCACTCTTATCTCAGTTTTGTTTGCATGAACATTGAACTCCAATATTCTCTAAAATTTATCATTATGGCAATTTTTTCAAACTTTTTGAAAATTACAAATCAGAGAAACATGAAATAGTCAATCAGCTTCAACTCTTAATAGAAACTCAAAAGTAAATATTCATAAAGACAGAAATACTTACCTCCTGATATAGCATTAATGATCATAATTATAAGCATTGCAGTTTGGCACACTAAAATGTTTGAGGTGAGGAATCAAAATATTTGCTTTTGCATTTATGAAGTGAACAGAAATATTGGTCCTTAACTGTTTGGTTGTATGGGCATTGTCATTTGTTTACGTAATTTGTCATGATGGTAATTGCTTTGCCTGCAGCGACTTTCACCAGTGAGATGGTAATTAAGATGGCCTTAATGCCCTCTTGAACTTGAATAAACATTACACAAGATTCTTCTTAACTATAAGCCCTTGACCTCACTTACCTTAGAGCATTTACTTAAGAACACTTATTAATTGCACATTTTTTCTCTGCTCTTTAGGGATATAAATCTTAAAAATCTCTTGGCCAGTTTTAAGACCCAAGAATATCTTTCTTAACGAACTGGAAGCCCACTTTTGAAATGCAACTGTCAATAAAGATGAAGTCTTTACCCTCCATTCTCTATGGGAGGGCAGAAGCCTAACTTCTAACTTCCATAAGCAACAGTTAGTGAACACAGATGGCCTAACCACATCGACCAACTGCCCCGCAACTTCCTCCAGCTCTTTTGCACTAGCTCACCCCAATGTCTAAAAATCCTTCAGTCTTTTGTTTCAGTGGATTTGATTTCAGTCACTTTGTCTCCTATTGTAATAGTCTTCCGTAAAGTTTCCTTTCTTGTTTATCCATTGATTTTTTTTTTTTTTTTCCTTTCACAAAGGTTAAATGACAAGTGAACCTGTTTCAAATGTAAGAGAAGAAAGTTTATTCTGGCACCTGTGACTTCAGCATGGAGTTTCTTATGCTTCCAATCTCTGAGCATCTAGTTATAAATATTTTTTTCTGTCTTCCTACTCATACATTGACAGCACAAAGGTTGAGAACTCAACTGTTGATAATTGTAAAGCAAATTTTATAGTTGACTTGGCTCTCATGGCCAGGGATAATCTTAGCAATCTAGCCAAGCATAATGCAGCCTTGATATTTGTAGGAGTGAATTCAGTTCATGCCTACAGCCTTTCTTCTACAATTAAGAAAAAACATCATAATTTAACTACTATTCCAATTCACATATTGAATATTCTTCTAATAGTGATATTTAAAAAATTCAGCATATATATTTCAGTTTTTGTTTCAAATAAATTTTTCCTTTCTCTATAGCCCCAGTGAAATGTGGTGGCAGAAGGGAAAAGAATTTTAAAAGTGACATTCTGGACCTAAGATATATTAATATATAACATTCTCTTATCCAGTGTGAGTGCCAAGAAGGCTTAAGGGCCACAATTCCAACACACAATCCATCCAGGCTTTTTTTTTTTTAATTTACTGCCATGTTTACTAATAGAGGCGACAACAAAATATGTGAATTCAAAAAGCCTCAGTTAAAATTACAGCTGGAATCCAAGGAAAGTTCTCCAGACACTTTCTACCAGTTTGACAACACCATGGAAGAGAGATGATCTGAGTGGAAGATTGGAGGATGAAAAGAATGACATTATAATGTGGAGAGAAGGGAAATTAGCTGATCCCGTGCAGTGTGGTTCCTAATGGTTCCTGGCCATTACCAGTCCTTTTAAAAGCTATTAACATTTTAAATATAGCCAATTCAAATTATAAACATAAAAGTTAATAAATTATTGAAATAATAATCCTTAATTTTGAATTTTCTACCGAAGTTCACTAACAAAGCAGTTTGTATGTTTCTAATTTAAAAGACAGCAGATAGGCCGGGGCGCGGTGGCTCACGCCTGTAATCCTAGCACTCTGGGAGGCTGAGGCGGGGGGATAGCTCAAGGTCAGGAGTTCAAAACCAGCCTGACCAAGAGCGAGACCCCGTTTCAACTAAAAATAGAAACAAATTAATCAGCCAATTTAAAAAAAAATGTATAAAAAAAAATTAGCCAGGCATGGTGGCGCATGCCTGTAGTCCCAGCTACTCAGGAGGCTGAGGCAGAAGGATCACTTGAGCCCAGGAGTGTGAGGTTGCTGTGAGCTAGGCTGACGCCACGGCACTCTAGTCTGGGCAACACAGTGAGACTCTGTCTCGAAAATAAATAAATAAATAAAAGACAGCAGATAGACTCATGCACTCATAAGAACAGCTATTGATTGAGTTTATCTGCTTAATGAATAATTTACTCACTTTGAAGAGAAAACAAAAAATAGGTTCTTTCCACTGTCTCAGTGAGGTCTCATATGTAGAACACAGATTCACCATACAGAAGCAAATCCAAAGGAGGCTTTACTGCCACCTCCTCTTCCAAAAGGGAAGAATAGGAGGGTCTTTGGCTCAAAGAGAAGTTGTAGCCCCTACCACCGAATAGAGAGAGCAACCCCACAGCAGGGAGGGAAGTAAGTATCCTCCCATAGGTTTGCCAGACCATAGGGAATGCTGGGTCCGCTGAGATCAGTTAGAGGAAAGACAGCAACCTCAAAAGTGGGTCCCAGCAAATGCAAACAAATAGAAGTGACCATGTTATTCTTTATTATTACTGAAATGTACTACTTCAGATTGCATTGGAAAGAGGACTAAAGAACTTCACTTATATGAAATTGGCTGAATGTTGTTTTAACCCTTTTCTACAGCAGCCAATCCACAGGCCTGACTGCTCAAGCACAGACCACTCTTCACATCCCTCCAAGCAGTCATTAAAGAAACATTCATACTCCTGTTTTAACACTCCATTTGCTTCTAAATTTAACAATAATGGCAAAAACATCACAACCAATAGGATTTATCAAATTTAGGAGAAATTTTGGCAAACAAAGATGCAAAAATTTTTTACCAAACAAACTTTGCTTAGAGGGAGCAGGTGCATCTCAGGGTGAGCTATGGATGCAGATCTCTGATGGCAGTGATCATCAGTGGTCAAGCCTGGGCCCTAATACTTCCAAGGGAGTGCTTCAGATGAATTCTATGCCTCATTTCCCTTGTCCTTACAGATGCCACGCTTGCCACCAACTGCTATAGCCAACTCTTGCTCTTTTTCAACCTGCTTAATGACTTCAAACCTTGAAATTAAAAGAGTCAATGCAACTGGCTTTCTGATATTTTATGGGCGATAGATTCAGAAGGCAATATGATTTAACATACCTCTTACCATTGTTAGCCAAGAATCATCAGTTTGCAGCCAAACCTGGACATATGTAGCTGATGTTGACTGGAATATAGAACTTTTGCCTGAGGTCATGCTAAGGGCAACAGTACTTCTAACCTTGTTTCCAAAACTCAACCCAGGTGGCTAGAGAGGACCTTGCCAACTTCAATCTTACTGCTTCAAAATGGATATTTGGCCCTCATAAGTAGCACTGGATCTAGCTAACCCTCAAAATAGGTTTCTATTTTCCTAAAATGTGGTTGGCAAGTAGCTGTTAGATTTGTTTCGTCCAGTGACAATAAATCATTTTTCTTTGCTTAAAAACCACTTAAGTTCTCAAAACTTTTGTTCAGGAAGAGAACATTTAGGAAAACCTTCTGGCTTAAGTCAATATGTTTCTAAATCAAAGATCCATGAAAACAAACATGGTAAGATTTTTTTGTTTTTACAGCATATTTGTTTTTAAATGTTTTAAAAATGTAAATGAATGGAAATGTGTACTGACCTTTCAGTTGAAATTTGAAATTTTGATTTTTGAATTTCTGATTTAACTCAGGAAATTCATGGGAATGGCCAAAACATAGCCACCAGTGTTCTATATGAAATAAAAATACTCTCAGATGGAAATCATATATAATAATAATAGCTCCTTATTATTACTACTTTGAAGCAATGGGCCAGCTACTTTAGGTCCATTTCTCAGGATAAAAACTCGGAATTCCTCTATGAGTAATAGGTTGAAGCACATGAAATTGTAACATTTCAACATTTTGGTTAGTCAAGAGCAGTAATTTTTCAAGATTCAACCTAATTATCCCATACTGCTAAAGAGAAAATTAAGACTAGGAGGTTATGTAACATACTCCAAAAAATACAAGGCCTGCAATTAGCTTAAATGGTCTTGAACACAGTCTCTCTTGTGTACAAACTTTACTAACTTGAGGGTCTACTGACTTGAGGCTCAAGTCTGAGAGTGTGTTTATTTCAGGGCCCTCAGGCTGTCATTGTTTTTCCAATCAATTCACTTCGGTAAACTGCCTGGAGAGAGTAAGAGTTGTAAATGAAACTCAGGTTTTTTTTTTTTTTTTTCTCTGTGCACTACATGCAGTCAGGCTTTCTGAGGTTAGCTTTGAACACAGAGCAACTGCTATAGGACCAGACAAGGGAAAACCTGCTTTATCAGAGGAATCAGGCATAAGGCGTCTTCTACTTACTTGCTGTTTTGAGCTGTGTTTTGAAAACAAGATAGGAGTTTGCAATGCTGGAGAAGAGAATTCCTGCTTGGTGCACCTGCCTGTGCAAGTGTTATTGTGATCTGATCTGAATAGCATTTCAATTAGCTTCCATGGTCCAGTGGTGCACACCTTTGGTTTTTCATATTTGCCTCTTTCTCTCTTGTTCCTGACAGTTCCATCTCCAGGCCCCCACTGCTGGCTCCCTTTTGGCATGTTCCTGTATCATTACAGTTAAATGTGATCAAATCTGAAAATTAACAGCCAAACAAGTCATGTGGTGAACTAGGTATCGAATAGTACAAAAGGAAAATGTGTGGATAATCTAAGCTTTAATAATAACTTTAGACATTTTTAGTTTTTTAAACAGAGGTTAAAACAAATAAGATCAGCCAAGTCTGTACCTTTTTATAAAAATTCATTTCACTTAAGAAGATTTTGATTTTATGATCACAAAATATGTAATTTTTTGTGGTCCACGAGAAACAAAAGAGGTATCTCTAAAAATGAGATTGGCATGTGACTTAATATATACATTGGGAGCTGAAAAAGTTACATCTATTCGTTTCAGCTGTAATCTCTGAGGCAACTCCAATGAACTGAAAGCAGAGTTCCCAAATAGTGTTTATAACATGAAATTGTTTAGCAAGACATTAAAAGTGTTCTATGGAGGGGAAAATAGGACCCATATGTTTGGGAGGTGCCAAATAACTCACACCTTTTGGCAGATCTACACTATATGGCATGTTAAAGTCTGTAAAATTTTCTGGAGTGGAAATAACTCATGTAAGATTTTTAACTCATTGTACTACAATCCTGTTCCCGAATCTCCTATGACCTTGGAATTGTTTTTTCCTCCTTCATAGAAGATCTATTAACACTAGTTAATACAATGCTAGTATTTTGTAGACCTTATTATGAGTGACACTGACTCAGAAGAGGAAGATTTGAATCAGGATCAATCAGAATACTTATTAAGCAATTATTATGTTTGAAGCATTCTGCTACATGCTCTCTGTGAAACACACGTTTGAGAAAAAAGTCTTGTCCTAAAGCATTAGTGGGACTTTGGAAGGAACTTAAACCTGGCTAATCTTAGCTATCCGTGACACCTGGGTGACACCTGGTGCAATTCCCAACCCTTCCACTGGAGGGCACACTGTAGAGGAAGGCCAAGCCTTGCTAAGGGAGATGGGGATGAAGGAAGCAACATATGATCAAATTGGTAATGGACCAGATAGGACCCTGTTTACAGGGGAAATTAAAGGATAATTCAACTTGGTCCAGGAGCATGGTATGGGGCTTTGGTGGCATTGCTAAGCTCCCTCATGGGAAATGACATCTTCCATATAGGCAAGGCATTGACAGACTTGGAAGATATTAGGAATAAAGACTGAGTCAGGAACATAATGAAGGAAAAAAAGGGAGAAATAACGAGTAGTCACACTACCAAACCAAATCGTATAGGAGCCCACAGGGGACCAACTTGGGTAACCTGTAAACAAATGTGGGTGGATGTATTAAAAGCTGGAAAACATAAAGATAAAATTGGCAAACAATCTAATGCAGTGTGAGTGGAACTTTGGAAGGAACTTAAACCTGGCCCATGGTTTACAGAGCTAGATACTTTGGAAGTTGCAGTGAGGTTGGGGTGGTGCCCATTGCCCTGCTGGAGTGGTCCCTGCCAGAACTTCTCTTATGAAAGGAAGGCCAAGGCTGCCTACATGTAAGAGTTCTGCAGGCGATTGGAGACCCCATGTGGAGCTCACTACTGCATTTCAAAAATGTACAAAGAACCTGGGCTTTAGTGGACACAGGGCAGAATGAATTCTCATATATGATAACCTGCAGAAGCATCTGGGTGCTTGCACTGCCATGGACAGATATGGAGACAGGATGATATGGGTTAAGCACACCACTCTGCCACTGGGGATCAGAAACTATCCCCCTAAGCAGTGTGAGGTGCATATCTCCCTCTTGCAAGAGAACATAATGAGAAGTGATGTGCCAACGTGTCACACCTTCCATATTACAATTGGGGAATTTTATGTATTTATTAGAGTGGTGAAAACAGTCTTAAGTTGATGGGCCAGATGGACACAGTGTACTTTCCCCACCCCAGATGGGAAGCGAATACAGAACAATACCACCTGCCAAGTGGACATTCTGAACTCTCCCAAACCAGGGGTGGGGAACGTTTTCATGTAGGAAGACCACATTAATTTAGCTGTAATCAAATAAGGCCACATTCAACAAACAGGCCCCACAAACTCTCATGTTTACTTCTGAGACACTGAACCATGCCACTGAAGTAGACTTCCAAACTCTGCTCCTGAGAACATCAGTGGACCTGATAGGCGGCAATGGCCACGTGGACCTAAAATTGACTTGGAAGGTGCCTCCACACTGGATCAGCTTTATGGGTGCCTGAGGGTGCTATGAAAATGGCTGAAGGTGAGGTAAACCCAACTGTGCTCCTTGGTGGAGTTCCAAAAGCCTTGCAGTACCATCCTGTGAAGACATTATTACCAACTAGAGCATTATAATGAGAGTGACAGGGGCAAAGCCAGAAACTTATCAATTGTCCATTATGTCCACCCCTAGGGAAGAGGAGGAAAGCCATATGCAATATTGTAAACCAGGCTCTAATCCTGTAGCAGCCTCCCTAGTAGGGGCTGTGGGAGAAACTGCATTAATAATGTTATAAGCAGTGGATTTGCCTCTAAAAATCCCTTCTAAATATCTATGTTTATGCCCAGGGGCTGTTGTTTTTGCTATCTGTGGCAAATGACAATGTCTTTTTATATTGGGCAGGAGCCATCACAGCAGTCAGCACCCAATCCAATTGCTGGGTATGTGGATACCTACCCTCCTCCAGTGCAGTGGGATGCCATGGAACGTGCTACCCCTAACATCACTGAATTGGAGTACCTGGATGGAATTACTCCAGGAGGACAACTCTACTACTAGACAACATTCGCATCTGTCTACACCTCAGAATTCTTCCCATTGCCAACTGTAAGGGAAACTAAAAGATATGTCTTTGCATTAGTAAGACAACACGTAAACATCACCTGCAGCCAGCATATATCAATTTGGGATGTCTTAACCTGGATGATAGCTAAACGTGGGATATTACATTACAAGGCCCCTCTATGCATAGAAAGACACAATCGTACCACAGATTCCTCTGCTGATCCCTGACTAATGGGATGGCTACACCCTTCAGCATGTGTCTATACTGTCCAAGTATGAGAGTCCAAATGGACAGGGAGATAAAATTTCTCCCTAAAAACTGGAGCTTATCCCACACCTTTAAGAGCTGTTTGGTTATGTGGTGCACACTTGTGGCCATAGCTTCCCTAAAATTAAAGTGGAGGATGTACAATGGGGTAGACTTTCCTGCCAGAGATTATACATAAAACTCTGCTCCATGGTACCTCATAATATAAAGGCTTTGAAAGCCCATTTCCCCAGGTCTTTAACCTGCTGGGAATGGGCCTTAAGCATTTTAGTTCCTGGGGCAGCAGCATTAGATGCTCTCATTCAAATCACAGTTCTTGCTCCATTTACAGCCAAAGCATGAAATTATGCAAAGGAAAGCATGTCTTTACTAAATCAAGAAATATCACAGATGAGAAAAGTGGTGTTACAAAATAGGGTGGCCGTCACCCTCACTGAAGCTCAGAGTGGAACTTGTTCTTTAACAGGAGCCACCTGTTGCACATATATTCCAGATGAAGAAGATAATGTTACTGAGGCATTAGATCATCTAAGTGCCCAAATCAGAATCAATAATATAGAAAAATTAGGAGTCTTCAATTCTTTTTCTGAATGGTTGCATTCTTTGCCTATGCATTGGAATTATGTTTCATTAATTAGTATAGTAATTGTAATTAGTGTTGCTTTTGTTGTTGTTACATATATTGTTAGATTATATGCACAAGCTATTGCCATGAGATTCAAACTAATATAAGAATCAGAGTTGTTGTATCCCCTTGATTTCCGCCCAAGGATCATTGAGAGATTTGGATGCAAAGATTGTAAGAGCTGGCGAATGGGGTGTACTGAGCAAATAATACGAGTTCCCCACCACTGGCTTTTAACATTTAACAGAACTCATGCAGATTTCTTTTGAACTCAGAGATATAGATCAAAACAAGGAAACTGAAAGAAATACAAAGCACAAAGGGTATTCTTAAGTAGCTCCTCTTGTGTAGATGGTCATCTTTCCTGTAAACATGTGATGAGGTGGAGAGAACTCTCATTGCTTGCCAGAAAGAAATTTAAGGCTCCACAAACAGGTAGGCAGTGAGGATTTTACTCTCTGAAGAACTGCCCACATCGAGGAATGAGAGCTCTGTGTAAGTAACCTCTAATAAACCCATCTAACCCATCAAGCTGGATTTGTCTGGGTCATTCTTTGATCTCTCAGCATCCTCTCAGTTTGGGGGACGGTTTTCTCTATCTTCCTGGGATTTTGCCAAAACAAAGGTAGAGCAGTAAGTTATATGTCTTGTGAGAACTCTGAACATGGAGGGAAATGAGCCAAAATATCATCCTTCATGCAAAAGATGAGAACTTGTCATGGAATACAAAGCCATACTAAGTTTGGTATGTGATTATCTTATCTCAATTTTTAAGTGAGAGACACTTCAAATTCTTTAAGGTTATTTTAAAGGAAACACATAGGTAATTTGTAAGATAGCGGTAAGTTCCATGTTTTTTAAGAAACTTTGTTTTACTTTTTCTCTGTAGATAATAGACGATGTTAATAAATGTATAGAAACATAGGGATTGCATGTTTTGTTATCAGATTTATGGTATAAATTTAGTGCTCTTTCCTAGTAAATATTCAAAATAAATTCTTCCCTAATGGCCTCAATAGAAAAAAATGAGCACAGATATCTTTACAGTATCACATTTCTAGTATAATAACTAAAGGTCAGTTGTCATATTTACTATCATCTCTGATATTTCAAGGTTTTATAGCTTGCCAAATCACTTCTGGCAGAAACTTGCTATATAGCTTTTCTGCTTGGTTTAAAAATGCTTTTATTCTGTGCAAAATGTATTATAGTAAATTTTATAAAGAGAATAATTTCTTCCAAAATTTAGAGAATTTTGGACATAACTCCCTCCCCTGCTTTTTACACAAACTTAGAAGAGACATTTTGCATAAATACTTAATTTATTTTAGAAATAGGCATTGCAAAATTAGATTTGCATATTTACAATTACTTCTTGGGAGATCAATTGATAATGGAATTAGCACGTAATACTAGCAAAACTTGAAATGTCATTTACATTACTTCAAAGGAAACATTGTGTATGGATAACACAGACGATAATTGATACTCAGATAATGTGAACTGTGATACAATTTTTTCAGAATAAGATCCCTTGTTATTGTGTTCTTCAATTTTCAGGTGATACAGAGTAAGAGGAAGTGGCATGCTGAGCTCAAAAGGCCAGGATAGAGGAGCTAGATTAGTCATCCAGCATAAATTAAATATAATCTAACCTAGGTAACAGGTTTGCAAACATAAATGAATGGTTAAGTGCTTAAAAACTGAAATTTGATATGAAGAATTGAAACGCACAGCACACACTCTGAGTGAGGGCAAGCACTCTGACAGCACAGTAAAAAAGTAAGGCAGGGTTACAGGGGAAACTTGCAAGTGGAGAATTAACAAAATTCTCGTGGTCTCTTGAGCCCTCATCCTCCCGCTAAGTAGATTGACCAAGGAGAACGTCCCCATTACCAGGCTATTTCACAAATTAAGCAGGAAGTTGAAAGGCAACAGGGTCACCCAAACATTATCATAGACACTTAAATTAGACGCCCGTGTTCACATAGCTATGCATATTGCCTCATTGACCAAATGAACATACTGATTGCAGAGGTCGAGTGCCTTAGGTATTTCACATTTCAGGGCTGATGTCAGCTGGAGACTGGCCAGTTTATTTCTAGAATCTCTGAGAAGTGACAGTGGTCTATTAGCCAACAATAACTTGGTCTCTCCTGACATAATAGACTCTGGGAATACTATCCATTAAAAAAAATGTCTCATATCTCCCTTACCTTTATTTCTTTGTGCCTCCCATGATATCTAGTGGAAAACAATTCCTGATTAAATTTTAATAGAAAAAACAAGCATATTGTAATAAACTTTGATATGTACAAATTTAGAGAAATAATTATCTAGGTATAAGATTGGCTCCACATTTAGTTCCTTTGGAAAGTGTCAAAGAGGAAATGCTTCCCCCACTCTTGGTTAGCTCTTCAAAGATAATATTTAGGTTGGTGTAAAAGTAATTGTGGTTTCAGACCGTCAATTTTAAATCATTATTACTAGGCTGAAGCCCATTTTTATTAATCAAAATAAGAACAATTACAATCAACACGGTTTTGCCAACGAGAAACAAGTTTGTTTATTCCTGTGCTGTAAATCCGTAACTGATTCTTAGATTTCCCACAAAGCTACTTTTGCTTGTTATGTTCTTGTTTATTTTGTGTTTTCATTGGAGAGAGAGCCTGGACTTTCCTATTCTGCCCTCCTGCTCCATTGAATTCCAGACCATTCATTTAAAAATCTGTTTCATCTCTATTCTTAAAATGGAATAATTTCTATTTCTGTCATTACTTTTACTGACTCTTACTTATCCCATATCCAAACTGCTGTTCAGCCTACCAAACATATATCCAAATTTTATAAATTTAATTTTTTCCTATTTTTTTAAAACTGTTTACAGTTTTCTGCTGATATTTTTTATTTTTTTAAGTCTTTGAACATATTTATAAAGGCAGCTTTAAAATCTAATTTGGTAGCTGCAACATCTGGGCCATATCAATATTTATGTCTATTGATTGCTATTGTTTTTTTTCCTTAAATATAAGTCACATTTTCCTATTTCTTTCTGCAATGGACCTTAAAGATAATATTTTGTAGAGAATCTAGATTCTCTTATCTTCTTATGAAGAATTTTAGTTTTTGTTCTAGTAAGTAGGCAAATTGCCAACTAATCACCTTGAAACTGTAGAGGCTTAGTTTTATGCTTTGTTAGATTTATCTCTTTCAGTTGTGCCTCTAATCCTAGTGTAAATCATACAGCTCAGAAATACAGTTTTTATTCCAAAGATGTGGCTCTTCTTGAGTTTCTATATTTATTTCAAGGTGCTAGCCAAGCCGCTGTAACTTGGTGGGACTCAAATTCTAAATTCTAATTCTCCTAGGATAAGTAGGAGTTGAAATCTCTCCTCAGCACTTGCAGCCTTGTAGCTGCTGCTTCCCATTGGGCTACTTGGAGTCTCCTCTGTACATGGGTAACTTTTCAATCAGTAATGAATTTTAGAGAGTTTAAACTAAGATTTTAAGTCTTCTCTTTCAGTGGCTTCCTCCTTTCTGGAAACCACCCTTCTCCCCACATTTCGACAACTCCGGCAGCCCTGAAAAACACTCTCTCATGTCTTAAGACAATAAGACTCCAAATTTCTATTTGAGTTCTCACCATTGGTTAACATGGAACTGAGGAATATTCTCAGGGGAAAAGCTGAATATACATGCAATTCATGCAGGGAAGTTTCCTCCATAAAAGTGGTAAATTCACTTCAATTGAAATTAAATTGAATTCAATTGAGTATAGTTTCAGCCACTTCCCAGTGTCTTTAAACAATGTTTGCTTTTAAAAATATTTTGTCTTAAGTTTATAATTGCTATCTACAAAATAATTGGTCTAATGCTAGCTTCTCCACCAATAATAGAGTAATAGCCCATTAAATATGAATCCGACATTGTTAAAGTAAATAAAAACGGAGATTGGGCCTGAAGAATTCCTGAGATGGCAAAGCCAGTTAAGCCTCGTAAGTGACCATAGTCTTGCTTGATTTGAAAATGTAAACAAAACTTAACTTGAGCTATTTCTTGTAAATTCCTATTAAAAAAAAAAAAACTAAAACTTAAGCTCAATTAATCAGAAAAAAAAAAACTAACTCATAATTCTATAACTAGGAACTTTCTGGTGGGAAGAAGATATACCAAAGAAGGTATAACAATGAACAATCAAATATTTTCTTAGCTTTATTACAATGTCTGCAATGTCTGTCCTATAAAAGTCTTCCTTTTCCCTTGGTGGAGCTCCAAAACCACTTCTGGTTTGGAGCTGCCAATTCATGAATCATTGTTTGCTTAAATAAACGCTTTAAAATTTTATTGTGCCTCATTTACCTTTTGAACAACACTATGTGGAATTTCCCAAATAGGAGCAGCAAGAAAGTATGGAAGTGCAGGGAATATTCTGAAAAATACAGTAAGTTTAATGTGCCTAATGTATATAATTGTCATGAAGCACATGAGTTACAATGAAGGGATGATTTAATTTGTTGATATTTACTGAATTATTTGATGCTAGATGACAAAATATTCTTGATGTATACACAATCATGATAGGAAGAGAAAGTTATAATGATATCATTTTATTTTGAAGTCAGTGTAATTTAAGAGGAATTTATAATTACCATAAAATATCCTTGAAAATATATTTGTGAACACATTCCTTAATATTGGAGCAATCATATGGCTAGAATTTTCTCAATAACCTGAAAGTGCTGTAATGATAGGGTATTTACATGGCATCAAAATAAACATCTTTCAAGTAGTATAATAATAACTATGTTTGAACTTTACATTCATGGTTTGTGGCAGAAGTACATTTTCCACACTGCCCTATATTAAAATTCAGCTGTCAGACTATAAGTGAGCTGAATTCAGTGTCAGTTTTTGATTTGTAAGGGTAACCAGCAGTTGACAAAAAAACTAAAATTCACTGACTATGTCTTAAGTACAGCTGTAAAGTGTCACTAATAATTACACCATCACACAGTCATGGGTCTGACTTGGATTCTCAATTCTTGCTGATTTTGTTCATATGTAAGAAATAATTTCTCATTATTAGTCCAAATGTAGTAACTATTTGTTTCACTCTATTACCTCTCCGTCACCACTTTTTTTCCTGTGAGAATTTAGAGAACAAGCCGTGTTCTCTTACTTTTTTTCTCTCTTACAAAAGACTTTTATTCTATAAATAACGGTCAACTTTACCAGGCCCGTTGTTTAAGGTAATGCCAAAATATGCCATTTTGATACCTGACTAAAACATAAAAATTGTTTTTTGGCTATACCCATATACAATTATCCTAAATTGCTCATAAACTGAGATTGCGTGAATAAATGTGATGGGCAGATGAAAATCATACGTGGACTGAACTGTGTCCCAGTCACCTGCAAAATATTAGCACCAGAAACAAGTTCAATCAGGAGCGTTCATTGATGTGTAGATATTGTGAATGGAAAACTACTTGTGATACCTAAAGCATCCATAATTTGTAAGTCTACTGTAGAAGATAAAGTAGTTATAATTTTTAATATGTACATTAAATTTTTAAAAAAGCAGGTGAAATAAAGAATAGTAAGGTTATTCTTTCCTTGGACTACTTTAAATAGTATAATCAGGGGAGGCATCTGTGATAGATGATAAGGTTTTAACATCTATTATTATTTATTTTGTTATGAAAGAGAACATGAGGTTTCTGGATCAGAGGCAAAGTTATCATTCCTTACAGCAATAAATTCATTGGTTTCTCATGCCTCATTTCTTTTCTTTTCTTTTTTTTTTCCATTTCAGGTCAATAAGATGAGGGCCAATGTCACTCTTCCTGTGAAAAAGGAGGTTCTCACACCACAAGAATGAAACAGAAATGATTAATCTGGAAGTTTACATAGAATGTGGCTATTTGCCCCTTCCCCTCTGGAGAAAGAGAAAGAAAGTTTATCTCTCAAATGTTTTACAATCATTTGGAGGAAAAATATAGGACTTTGGGTTTCATCACCCTGTGAAATATAAGTGAATATCTTTGGGAAGATAAATGTATTTCTAGAGATAATATCACTATCTCATGGTTGCATACTATTTAGTCATTCTTTCACTTCCAAGGCTTTTTCTTTTTTCTATATTGCTGTTAACTTTTGCTCAGAAATCCCTATAAAGAAACTTAAATATATTCATATTGCTTCCTCTCAAGAGGTAATAGTATAACATTGAAAGAATTATAAGGGCCTAATAATAAGAAGTGTGGAAATTAAGGCTTTCCTGGAAGTCAGTAGGTTTAAAGAATTATTGGAATAAAACAAAAACAAACAAAAAACTTAGGTTATGTTGGAGGAATTTAAAGAAAAACTAATGTAGTTAAAGCAGGGAAGATAAGACCACTGAAGTGATCCAGATGAGAGCTAAGTAACTAGGTTACTAAGTGGACCAGAGGTGGTGTCTATGAACAGAATGCGATGGATATATGATAAAATATTTTACAAGTACTTACAGGATATCTCTTGATGTATGAGCCAATGGAGATGCAATTAAATATGTCAAAAAATAAATATATATATTTTTCTTCTCAAAAACTCTAACTTAGCAAATAGCTTAAGTCAAAATTGCAGGTTCCCTCCACACTACTACATAAACCTAGAATAGTCCATAAGTTCTGCAGAATTTTTCACTAAAAATCATAAAATCCATTACCTTCTCCCAATGTGTGACATGATCATATAAATTAATGTTATCAATTCACTGTTTTATGGTTGTAATCGCCTCCCGTCTCTTCTCCTCTATCTAAGCCTTGTCACTGTTAATAGATACTCCAAACTAACTCGTTAGTGATCTTTCTTAAGCTACCTGAGAAAGTGAGCCACCTACTTGGAATCCCTTAAGGGTGCATAGTTTTCACATTTTCCTTCCTTATCTGAGGGCTGCCTATGTCACTTACCTTATCTGCTTATCTTCTCCCAACCAGTCACATGTGTGCTTACCTATTCTTCAAGGGATGTAGGCCACCGTGTGCCTTTATTCTTTAAGTGACACGAATTAACTAAAAATAATTATAATTTAAACCTGCGCTTGGAACAATCCCCTGCTTAGAACATGTTACACTCATACTTATTAATCTAACCAATTCCCTAAATCCTTTAAAACTTAGATCAATCACTGCATTTTTTAGGAAGTTTTGTCTTCCTTCCAGTTATAGTTTAAAAGGCTTAACTTGTGATTTCTCATCACCCCAGCCAGGATCCTATTGTATGGCATACAAAAATGATTGCTTTATTTTCTGAATATTTAATTAGACGTGACTCCTCTAAAGATAATGGTATTTTTTAACCTCAGGGCCATTTTCATTTTTCGACACAAAATGCTCAAGGAATGATTGTTGAATGAGAGGCTAAATTAGTGACTAAATAAGTTGCTCACCTGGATAAAGGATGCATTTATTGGATACCTGCTATATGCCATCAACGTATAAAGTGCAGATTTTTCTTTCTCTGAAAAATTAGTAGTATGAAACACTTTTTTCTAATAGTTTTGGTCAACATATATTTGTCAAAGAAATTCAGAATTTCTTTAAATTTAAATTCTGAATTCTTCAGAATAAAATATTTTTAATCAATTAATTTAGCTATTTCCACTCTTTTTATAAACATATATGAGCAGGCATTGTCCTTTGTAAAAATACATTACCATTATTCATCTAACGGTTGATGCACTTGGATTACTTCTACTTGGGGCAATTACAAATCATGCTTTTTATGAACAAATTTGTGTATATTATGGGGAACATACATTTCTGTTAGCTGTATCCTTTGGAGTGGCAATGCAAACTCATAGAGTATCCATATGACCAACCTTGGCATATACAAAAGAGTTTGCCAAGATGCTGTACATGTTTATGTTCCTATCAGCAGTATAGGGAAACTCTTATCTCCCCACATCCTTACTAATGCCTGTGTGTATTTCAATTGTCAAGAATTAGTAATTAGGATTAATTACCAATACTGAGCAGATTTTTATACATTTCTTGAATATTTGATTATCTACAAATATGACCTACATGTCCAATTTTACAGCATTTGCTTATCTTTATCTAATGGATTTTTGGAAATATTTATATATTCTGGATTATGTTCCTCTTCAGAATTTTTCTTAACGACAATGCCTGCTATTTATTTCTTCAAAACTTTTGGTTTTGAAATAATGATAGATTCGCAGTAAAAGACTAGTATAGAAAGAGGTCCTAAGTACCTTTCTTCTAGTTTTCCCCAATGAGTAACTTTTACATAATTGCAGTACATTATCAAACACAGAAATTTGACATTGGCACAATGTTTGTATGTAAAAAAATTATGTCATTTAATCACATGTCTGGATTCACATAACTAGCACCAAAATTAAGATGCAGAATTATTTCATCACATGATCAGTCTCATTAGGGCTGAGTAGTGGTAAGTCTTGGTTCTCTAGAAGGCCTCTTCTCATTTCCCCCCACCCAGGGGTGGAGGGCTGCCACACTTCCACCAGATAGAGGTGGAAGTCCAAATTCCCTATCTGGCTCCACTGACACGACGGGGGGTGGGGGGAGGAGGATCCTTTTTACTGCCAGTGTGAATGAAATTCCATCTCCCTCATGAACACCTCTGACACCACCCCAGTGGGGAACTTGTGTTGTCTCATTACAGCCTGGCAAAGGGAGAAATCTATACTCTCCACCCAGACTTCACTGTCATGAGTGGAGGTGGCATCACAGTTTTTGTGATGGAGCAGAACAATTATTTGTTAAAAACTTTCCTGTCTTGTTAGGCTGCCCCATTCTTGTTCTTTTTATTTGCTTTTTTGGTTTGGTTTGGTTTTTTTCTGGGATAGAAAGAACATTTATCCAAAAGACCATTATTTTTCCATTACTCTGTAGTGTCAGCCCTTACGTAAATCAGATCTCCATTTTTCTGAACTCTATTTCATTTGATTGTTCTATTTATCTGCCTTATTATATAAGCATATCTCACTTTATTAAATTTATATTATGTCTTAATTTCAGGCAGTGAATATCTGCTACTCTTTCACTTCTTCTGTTAATTTTGGTCTTCTTATTGCCTCTCAAAAATATTTTAATTTTTGAGCTTCGATGTCTATGTCTGGTATATTTTTGTTGGAATGATTCTTAATCTATTTGATTCCCTTTTTCTTTGCTTATCTTCCATAATTGAAACTATTGCCAATATGATAAATCATATTTATGGAATGGAAACTCAATATTGTAAATATCTCTGTTATCTCTGAATCAATTAGTATAGTCAAGAAGATATTAATATTCTACACCAAAATAGATTTTAGAAGAAGAAGAAGATTGACAATTGGATATGTACATTTTTTGCTTAATGTTATAAAAGTATTAAGCATCATTGAAATCTGATCTTACCATATTTCAAATCATCTTTCTTAAACATCCCTGTATTGATTGATATTTTGAATATATTTCAGTTTAAGATGTACATTGACAAAGTTGAGGAAACTTTAATTTTCTTATGAGGTAATTTATGTTCTTTTATTCCAACAAGTGAAATTCATGTAATGATGCAAAAAGTAAAGCTTTACAAAGAGGAGATGTCACATTCTGGAAGACAAGACTCCTTCCTACTCCTATTCTGCTTACTGATGGGAATAAGGGAAGTCATGTTTTTCTGCGCTTTTAGGGCCAGCTTATGTACTGTGAAGGGGCACTCTGATGGATGAGGGTTTTGAGACTACACATGAGAGTAGCTGGAGAGGGCAGTGCTTGGCAAGAATCTGCACTCGAGTGGAGAGCCATGGCTGCATCTCAGAAAAATAATGATTCTTCTTGGATCCAATCTGATGCTCATTCTGTAGTAAGGGAAGGGATTCTCAGTAGAAACTGGTAAGATAGGACCTCATCTTCTCAGCTTTTCTTTTATTTCACCTTTTTTATTTGTCTAGGATAAATGATTTCCTCCTTCGGATTTGTATTTATAGTAATGGGGAATCCACTACTTAAACCTAAATAAACACATGAATACATTATTGGAAAAAACATTTACTATAACAAACACCACTAGAATGTAAGTCTGGTTAACAGGCTTTCGGTGCCTCCGTAACATGAACTGTTTACACCGACATACAATCCGTACAAACCATGTTGCGTGGAATTGGTATAATCACTTAGTATCTGTGGTACTCACTTTTTCAGTTTAGAACATGTGGACTTGGTTATATAAAGAACAAGACTCCTTTTGATTGAGAATATCTATCTGTTAACGTCTTTCTGAATATTTTATTGTGTCATTCCCTGAACTATTTATTCTTAGTTTAAAACATACTGCTTTAGGGCCAGGAACAAGTGATGCATTCTTTTATTCTTTTCATGAATGTTAAAATAAAAAAAAATTGTAATCAATGGAGCAAGTAGTAAAATAAATAATGCAGAATCAAAATTATAATAAAGGTAGAATTTTAACAAATTTATGTGGATAATTGAGGGAAGCACGACAATTTCTTCTTTCTCATTGTTAGTGCCATTTTAACCCTCTTAACTTCTTATAATACTGTGCACACATTTTACAATCTAGATGTTTATTAATGTTTTCACTTGACAAATATTTAATATAATAGGGTGTTTTCCCCATCAAATCACGTGGAAGCAGTTTATTTTGAGTCAACTGATACATAATTCAATTTAATAGTCATAGTATATTCATGGAGTTTCTTGCAATGCTAAAGAAAAAATGCAATACTGTGTGTTTGTGAGTCTATATGTGTGTTTGAAAGAGAAAGGAATGAATGTGAGAGCAAGCTACAGGTATTGAGGGGGAAAAAAAGCCTTACTCCTGTGAAATTGATCTCATTTATCTTCCTTCCTATTCTATCCTAGCGTCTTCATGTTCCTTCCACCAAAATATAATACGGGTACAGTTTAGTGTTTCACAGTAGGAAGAACGGTAGTTGTGCGTTTAAATTCTTCAAACCAAAAAGCAATCAATACATTATGGCAGGTATGCTGCTTCAGAAGAAAATTGTTTTTGTGCTTCTTAAACGAAGAGCAATGAGTATCTGGAAAAAGAAAAATCCAGCCTAAAAGTAACCACATCTATCTCTCTTCAAGACAGAAATTATTTTTTTAAAAAAGTTAACTTTAAAACAATGATTAACTTAAATCTTTTTCATAGGCATTATATATGACCCTACTGACAGAAAAATATGTCAGTACCCTACAGAGAAAGTAAGCAAAAGGTCTTGTTAAGCTTGAGTAAGATGTGGAGGTTTAGTGCATTTAAATCGCACACACAAGTTGATATTCAGCTTATTTAGAGGTGCCTGCATTTCTTTGCTTATGGTTATTAAATATGCAATAGGATAAGTAGTGATAGAAATCTAAAATTGAGATAAAATATTTTCCTGTCTGTTAACACTAAATTGACACCATAAACCTTTTAACATAAGATGAGGTGGAACTTAATGCTTCAGGAAAAGGGCATCATTAGACTTAAGAAGGACTTGCCAACATTCTACATATGTCTATATCTGAAAGATGAATAGATTAATTTGCATATGGGTAAATGACTTTTGGGATAAACAACATTTTTAGAAATTATCTGATGGGTTGAGGTAGTCACAATTAAAGTTGAATTTGGAGTGACGTCTCATCCCTCAAACTAATCAAAAAGATTATATGACCAGTTACATAGGTTTTATTGAGTCCAGAATTATTAGCAATATTATGTGCTAAGTAACCTGGTTCTGTTTCATAGGTCAACACATGATACACATATGCTATATATGATCACGGCTAGGGTGAGGTGACAGTCACTTCTCTTGAGTGTAAAATTTAATAAGGTACCAAAACACTGAGCAATGACTATGAATAATATTTTAGCACAATATTTTACAAAAATAAAATTAATGCAAAAAGACCATGTTGAACAAAAGATCAAAATCTTATTAAAGACGGGATCAACACATGCTTATTTGTGCATTCCAGAGTGCTACACCTGCCTGGTTAATTAGCTTGTAGACCAATGATCAAGCCCTGATCCTAAACCATTTTCTAACTTTAGAACACAGAAGCATAATTTCAAATTTGACATAATTTCACAATTTTCTTAGCAGAGGCATGTTCTTAGCATAGTATACCCAGTCCTCCTCAGTTCCACAGAACCCATTGGTTGGTGACTGCAGTTTTAAGGCATCTTCATGGAAAACCAAGGTACCTAAGCAGCTTCCCTTTCTACTCTTTCCTAACGTGTAGCATAAGTAATACTTATTTCTAAAAGTATTAAGCTGTGTCTCTATTACAAAAGCAGCCAAAGAAGATATCCACTTTTCCCAGAATTGTACTATGTGTGTATAGAGATTGTGACTTGCCAAGATATTTTATAACCATAACAGCAGAAGCTTGATCTGCCAGGTAAAATAGATGTGGGGATTGAGGATGAAAACCCTGTTCTGGGTGGACCAGTGGAGAGATGGAGAAGAACTGGATTTTAACACAGTCCTCAAACTGTTGAATGAAAAGTTTTTCAAGTATAAATGATCTTCCTATTTTAAAATATTAGGCAATGCATTATTTTGATTGTTAGAGTCAACTTGAATTGCATTGCTATCACAACAGAAAAT
This sequence comes from Lepilemur ruficaudatus, assembly GCA_963574885.1. Lineage (NCBI taxonomy): Eukaryota > Metazoa > Chordata > Mammalia > Primates > Lepilemuridae > Lepilemur > Lepilemur ruficaudatus. The sequence goes on along the minus strand of CAUYRT010105751.1, from coordinate 15,389 downwards.
GTACTGATACTAGCAATTTATTTAACATCATTGTTTTGATATTAAAGCATAAGCTTGTTCTTAATGATTGTGTGCTAATATTATTTTATCTTTTTTTAATGTAATAGTTGACACATGCAAATAATATATCTAATGTACATTATATTTATATAGCATGATAACACATGGACAATCATGAAAATACCATTTAACTACCCCTAAATGAAATGTGTGCACTTGACATATTTTTTATTTATAGATTTCTATCATAATTTCCCAACATTTAATAAATTAGTTTAGCCCAGATAAGTTTATTGTGATTTACATTAAACTTGGATTCACTTTTTCCATGCTTTACTTCTTTCTTGATTGCTGCCTTTTTATTCATTAATATTTGTTCTATTACTCTTAATATTTTGTAGGGTTTTTTATTCCATATTTTACATCTACAGGGATTTCTGGTCAATAATTCCAGATTCTATTTATCAGCTAATATGTCTTTTTCACCCTCTTCTTCTCACAGTTTTAAATTTCCATTCTTCTCTTTTAATTTATATTTTAATTTTCTTTTTCTTTTTTCTGGTTTAAGTTGTGAAACCAGCTGTTAAAAAGTCTTCATCAGTCTAGTTGATTTTCCCCTATTATGGAAAATAAAATCAATAGGTGATCTATTTTTATTTCTGACAACTGCTATGATACTGTTATGACTTTTGTGCTCTGCAGTTTTATGAATACACATCTAGATTTGGATTGTTTTATTTATCCTGCTTATAATACATTGTTCTCACTGGATTTGAAGATTCATACTATTCAAGTGTTCTGGGCACTTCCTAGTTATTATCTATAATTGCTTCTTCTTTATTCTTTTTATTCTTTCCTTCATGATATACAAACACACACCATACACACTGATTTTTTTTATCCTATCATGAATCTCATTACTTTTCATTTGTATTTTTCTTATTTTCCTGTGTTCTGTGTCAATCATTCACAACTTATATTTTAAGCTCTGTATAATCTGTTCTTAATAAATGCATTAAGGTTTGATTTTTAACAATTCAAATTTTCATTTCCTTGAGTTTCATAGTACATTGGATTTGTCTGTACATTCCTGACAGTCTCTTACTTTTTATTTATTTCTCTAATTTTATAATTTATTTAAATATTTCAGAAATACCACCACTATACTCTTTATCAAACTATGTATCTAGACCTATTGATTGTTTTTCTTATCAATTCTTTCTCTCATGGAGCTTTCTGTGTGCTCATGATTTTCAGCTGTGAACTTATTCTTGTTTTTTTTTTATTGTGTTGTGTTTTGTAGTCTGTGGAGCTTCTGTGTATCTATATTGTCAGGGGAAAGATAATTTTCTCCTTCCAGTAACTGTACAGGACCATCGGCCAAAAGGTACTCTGCAGAGTTTCTAGACCTGATGTGAAAGCCCAAATTCAGTTGTTTGATACAAACCCAAGACTGCATGACACAAAACTTTGTAGGGTTAGCTGTCCTATATCCAATCCATCTCTTTCATCTGCCCATAGCTTGAGGCTCGGAGTCTTGGATGTTAGATATGATCTTTTTAGGGGGTGAGTCTTTGGAGACCTCCTTTGATATCTCTGGGCTCATCAGTGCTACAACAACTGTGTCTTATTCTTAACATAAATTTTCAATTGGCAGAGGCAACCTTAGGGCACCTGTCATACCATACACACATAATTGAAAGTTTGTTACTGTTATTTTTATCAGCTATGGCTATGTTGAATTCATTTTGTTTGGCTAACAACTTTCTTTTGATTAATTTTAATATATTTGAATTCCAATATTTCCCAAGAGATTGAGGTACTAAAATCACCTGCTGTGGGGCTTTGTTCAAATAACAGTTCTTCAATAAAATTATTTTTATTTGATATATGTGCATATTGTGAAATGAGTACCGCAGTCAAATTAGTTAATATACCTATGACTTCTCCTAGGTACCACTTTGTATGTGTTTGTGCAGAGAACATATAAGATGTATTCCCTTAGAAAATTTCAAGTATACAATTCAATATTGTTTACTAAAGTCACCATTCCATACATTAGATCCTTGGCACTTATTCTTCTTATAACTGAACAAAAGGAGTAAGTCCCCTTGACCAACATCTCCCAATTTCGCCTATCCCCAGCTCCTGGCAACCACCATTCTATTCTGTTTCAGGAAATTCTAGTTCTTGCCAAATGAATTGGTATATTTCTATTTATAATATCTTCTGAGTTCAATCTAAACAGTTTATAATTAAGTAAATCATACATGTCATTGAGATCTTTAATGCAATTTGATGTCCTTGATAAAATCATGATCAATGTTTCTAAATTGCTATTTATATATGTAGATTTCTCATCTATAATTACACTTTTATGAGATTTTTGTGATTTGTATATTTTTTGATTGCCTTGGCTAGAATTTATGTATTACCAGGATTAATGATGAGTTTTGTGTATTAGTTCTACTTTTCTCTTCTCTTTTTAAATTAATCCATATAATCTTTAGTTATTTCTTCTTCTATCTACAAGCACATTTTTGTTTACCTTTTAATATCTTGTTTTAAAGAGCTAAGTTATTTCTCCTGAGTATTGAGATTTAATAGTATCATTATTGTCTTAGCAGCAATACAAATCTTGGCTCCTCTCTTCCACCGACTGCCTATGTGAGCTCCGGCATGTTCCCTCACCCGGTGCCAGTTTACTCTTCTCTAAGATAGAATTGATAATAACGATATAACTATCTCATGGGGAGGTTGTTAGGAAAAATGAGGTAATAAATGCAAATAGTACCTACCAAGCAATAAGATTTATATAAATATTAAATTTTATTGTTATTATTGTAGTTGTTATTATCATAGATAATTTCTGTCCACATGTTATGAGAATCTTAAATAAAGTCTATAATTTAGCCTTAATGTTTTTTATTTTACTAGTAATTGCTATGTTTATTTGCTATGTTTATTGCTGTAATTAGGTAATGCATTCTATTCTATTCATTTTGGCTGTTATTTTTATTTTCAAATTGGCCTTATATAGCATTTTTAAAGATATTAATTTCATATGAACTACAAAAAATGTACATTGTGTATGTGTGTGTAAACTTTTTGTTTGCATTTTTGGATCTTGTCTATTATGATGTAATTTTGTGAAAATCTTTATGTTCACAGACATCCTGTCTCTTCAGATTCCAGGTGCATGTGGACATTAGATTTCTTAACCTCTTGGCAGTTAGGAGTGGAGTTTATGCGACAATTTCTGGTCAGTAAGCTCAAAACTGTAAATGAGTAGAGGTTATGTAGTTTATGTCAGGACTTGAGCATTTAACTGTCACCTAAATTCTGTGGTCTCCTTTCTTCTTCAGTGACAAAAATGAAGGAAGTCTTGCATTAAATTATCAAGTCCAGGTATCAAGCAACCTGAATCACCGAGTCAGTCTACAAGGGACTTTGAATGTATGAGAAACAGGCTTTGTTTTACTAAGCCACAAAGATTTTGGGATTCTTTGTTAATTAAAATAGTCAGAATGTCATCATTACAATAAGATAAAATAATAAAATAAAATAAAATATAAAACTAAACCTGAATTGGAACTTGAGGGTAGAATGTGTTTGAATTACTGAAAAGAAAGGGGCAGTGTGTCAGGCTGGAGGGAAAAGGTAAAAGTGCTGAGAGATGGTACAGAGACCAGCCTTGCAGCGTCCAGAGGGTAAGAGTTTGAACTGGTCAAAGATGGCAGGAGAACTGGCCTGCACAAGAGGACCTGCTTTCAGGGTTCTCGGCTGACTAAGTCTGCAAGACAGAGAAAACAGTGAAACTCAGCTGCAGGAGATGAGCGCAGAAGCAATATAGATGATGGACAGGTTTCCAATTTTTGCTCTAATCTAAAAATGTGATCCTAGGTGTTTGATGAAAGTTTTCCAAGGATTGCTACTCTTCAGAGAAAGGAAAAACTACCCAGGTTACCAGTAACTATTTATTTTTGTACAGCAATTAGCAAGAGAGATTATAAACCAACTACTCATCAAAGTCAGAAGGAACATATCACATCTATAAAGTTGTGAAATAAACATATCACATCTTAAAAGTTGTGAAATAAAAATGGGTATGTCCATGATTCATTCTAATATCCAGTGCCAGCTGACGTTTCTAAGGACCTTACTGCCTCACAGAAAGCAATGTTACAAAAAGTCAATCAAACCCCAGGTGTCTAGGATACTAGGGAGAGAGAGTCTAGGGTCACTGTAGTTGTTTTACTCAACAGACTCAAAGGAGTAAAATTGTAAAATAAATAATAAATTGGAACCATCTAATAGGTCTTTCTTTGGGTAAATTACCATCTTCCATTTAGGTGGTCTGACTCTGTGCTGGAAGGTTGAGTTTGTCAAATACACCATGAAACTGCCAGGAAAACTCAAGTAAGACATAATCACATGGGAGGACGTCAAAGAAAATGTCATTTAAAAAGACAATGTAGATATTGTCTTTTAGAGACTGTCTTGTAGAGTCTATTAATAGACTCTTAGTCTATTAATAAGCAAAGGCTCTTAATTCTATAAACATGAGCAGGAAGAATGTAATCTAAAACTTTGAAGAATAATAACGGGAAAAACATATAAAAACATAATAAATTGCAAGTTATTAATTTATATTTGTTCTTCTTACCTTTAAATACAGCATCTATTTTTAAAAGATGGCAGGAAAAACGAAGAATATTCCATCAAAAATTATTTCTTAATTTTCTTTCTAAGTGTTAGACACTGAAAAGTGCAATAGACGGATACAAGGGTGAATAAGATGGATAAAAAGTCCTTGCTGTCAGGGTGATGATAAAAAGAATACTTTCAGCATAGCACTCTCTGCAACCTGAGCATTCTGCTGCACTTTTAAGACACACAGAAATATATACCCAGCGCTAGTTATTACACTTCAGAGAAACTCCACCATGAATCTGCTAAGGATTTTTTCGTTTATTGGTCCCATTCCCTTTGTTCTAAGAGTGGCTAGATTCTAAATCTTTATTTAGTCTTTCTTCATATATGAAGTATTTTCTTATTTGGTTAAGATTATTCTTTGATTATCCATCCTAGCCTTTAGTTGATGTTCATCAAATAAGTCTTGCTAAACTAGTTCAGAAGTGATAGCTCATGGTAAATAGCTCTGTGATTTTGCCCAACAAAGGAAACATAGATTTTCATCCACTGATTTAATTAAAGTCCATTTCTTTTTTCTTTTCACTTTTTTTTGATGTTTTCTTGTATTTATTGTGAAATAGCTTGTTTTCAAGGTTTGTTATTCTTATCCTGTTTTGATTTATTTTTATGTACCCTAAGCTATTTCTATTTGCTTGATTGTAACAAATTTTCTGCTAGGTCTGTTAACAAAGCCCAGAAAGATTCCATTAAAATGAAGGAAAGGTTTTAAACAAAAGTATAAAAATAACTAAAAGAAGTTAGTCTTTAAATGTTTCAGATTTAAAAAATGAATCAAGAAGTAAAATACCACGAAGGAAAGGAATTTTGTTAATCAAGAACATTAACATTTTTGAAGCATACCCTAGTCTTAGAGATAAAATATCAAGAAGCAAAGCTTAGTGCTGCTTCTTACTTTCTGTACGATCTGGCGCCAGTCATTTAATTGCTCAAAGATGGTCATCTCATAGAATTGCCTTTGAGATTGCACACAATAGCTGAGTCGATTTCTAAAAAATTATTCTTGAAGGAAAAAACACGAAAGACAAATTTAAGGAAAACAACCTTTTATATGCCATACAAATACCCAACTCAGTTATCTTGAAATGTAATTCCAACAAGAAATTAGCAATATTCTACTATAATTTCACTGTATTATAAATTTAGTATTATGGTACTCTTCATTTTTTCTGTACTCAGAATGGCCTCTTAAGGAAAATGTTTGATTTTTATAACTTGATACTTAGGGCTTTTTTTTTTTTTTTTTTTAGCCTCTTCCCAGTAGAAAGGGCTTTTTTATTTTCACATTATATATAGAACTATAAGAAAGGGTTTTGTGAATATATATTAGAAGCCTGTGTAGATGGAGTATTTGAGATCATTATTCACAGAAGAAAACCTTGAAATAGAAATAAGGATACTTTGGTTTAATGCCTCACTTTTTAGCTGTGTGCAGAAAATGGCCTGGCAACAAGAGATTTAATGTGCATGTCTCTTGTTTGAGGTCGCCAAGCAACATGTTGTATCAGTGAGCTGCTGCTACTGAAATCTCTTATAAAGGGGAGGAGCACATTGGGTATATCAATTATTGTTTTCAAATATAGTTGTAAATTATGCAGAAGTTGAAAATAAATATGTTTTTAGGGAGGGCAGTGTAATGTTGGAGAATTTGGAGCAGAATATTGAGAGCTGGCAATAATATTTTTAAATGACTTAAAAAAAGGCATCCCTTGATTGAAGAATCATTATAGAACTCTGGAAAATACGTGTGCAAACTTAATCTTAGCTATGCATTTTTAAATGAGAATTTGTATACGTATTTCTCAGTGGAACCCTAAAAGATACATGCATTGTGTTAAGCTTTACTTATTGATATGCTTTCTTAATATTAGTGCTACTTGGACAGAAACACTGTTGATTATTAATCCTGTGTCTAATGTGATTGCTTTCTAGTTAAAACAGCATATGGAATCTTGTCACAACATTTTGAAGATCTCATCTAAGATGTGGAATTTAAATTGGTACCGATTTGTTACATGCCAATTCTACTATCAAATAAATTAATTGTACTTTCTCTCCATTGAAACTAAGAAAGAGTTGAAATATTGGACCTATCATAATTTCTAATATGCTTAGGCAAAAAAAGAAGATACTTTCTAAAACATGCTCTACTAATATGTCAATTGAAGTGTTTTTATAATAGATAAAAAATTTCATATGCAAAAAATCCCCAAATAGTGTAACATTTGAACTCTGGCATGCTCAATGGAATAGTACACAAATATTAACAAAATGATAACATCATAACCCTTAATGAAAAAGTATCATGGAATATGATTAAAGTATGACTACACATACTTAAGAAAAATGTATACATTTTGGAAAAATAAAAGAAAAGCAGATCTTAAAAATTTGATTAAAAAATAAAATAAATAAAAAAAATTTGATTGACCTACTTAACCACCATAGCGTATTAGACTTGACATAGCTATTAATACTCTGAATTAAGATAATTTATGTCAATACTGCTTAGTTTTCGGTCCAGGGAAACTTTTCCTAGGAAAAATAAATCTGCAAAAGAGTAAATAACTTTACTGTCTATATTAGAAATTTCCTGCAGATAGATTATTTGATACAGCAGTCTCCTGACCTTGGGAAACAATCCATTTAAGAAGCAACGGATAAATTTTCAAGACTAACTTCAAGACCTTCACCTTGCCCACCTATGCCCACCAACGATGAAGTGTTACATCAGGAACTTTGTCCAGTCTCTAGCAGTTCCTCTCCTTGGAAGACTTATCATAAAACATCAAGTCCAGACCCAAGATACTGTATATATTTTGACTTTTCACTTTTTAGACACTACTAAGTGTCCTTACTCTATCAGGTAGTATTCTCCCTTATTGTGAGCTCTAGCAAATTTAGCTCTGCTTTATTAATATGCTGTATGTTTGGGGGAGCTCAATGGAAAGATGAAAGTCAAGCTCCACCAATTATTTGAAACTTGAAGCAATTGATCAGGATATTAACCAATTTACTCATACCTTCCAAAATGTCCTGACATGATTTCAGAAGATTTTGTGTCTTTTCGTCCCAAATCTTAGCCCTACATCAAAAGTCAATTTCTGATTGTAGACCTAACTATATTTGATGGTCAGTTTTGATTATTTACATATCTTATACAATATTCCTCCTCCACATACACTTTTTTTCAATGCTCATTCCTTTAAATTATCATTGTTTTTGATGAACTCTAACTTCATAATCACAGTTTTGGATACAAAAATTTCATTATAACATTATTTTTTCTTATACTCTCTCTATGCAAGTCTTGCTATTGGAAATAAATATTACAAAGCATTTTCAAGAAAGTGAATATTGGCAAAGTATCAATATCTTTCAAATAATTAAGACTGTACTTTCTTAAAATTAACTACTCAATAGTTTAGGGAACTCTTTCACACATTCTGTGTTTTCACTTACAACTCTATAATTATCCCTGTAGTATATGATAGAGCAAGTTTCTGTATTGGATAGATAATGAATTCAACTCCATGACTGAGTGATATTTTGCATATAATTAGTCTGCATGCCTTGCTGTCATTACCAAGGTAAAAGATTGGACAGATTATATTATTTTTGTATCCAATTAATTCACCTTTATTTTTTTTATACCACATGGCCCTGAAGTTCAATCAAGTCTGACTCCTTCTGGATAATTTGGTTGGGAGAAAGAGAGCATAATTAGACAAATAAATGGGCATTTCCATGTAGACCCACGTTTTGTCATGACTTTGCATTCAAAAGAAAAGGATCTTCAGAGCAGGATGTCATCTTATGTTTCATTGATTTTCTCAAAATAAGTTGCTTATTTAATCTTGTAATCGATATACATGGAACTGAACAGGCAGCATAACTCATATGTAATGATAACACAGTGGAAGATTAAAAGAATATTCAGAAGCAACTGTTTTGCAAATGCTTCTAATGTTATGCTTTATCTCAAGAGGAGCTATCCCTTCTAATTTCCCTGCAAAAAGGAAAATAAAATTCACTGTGTCTCTTCAATGTAGTTGCCTGCTATCCATCTTGCCCTTCTCAGGAAAACTTTCATCTAAGTATTCCTATGATTTTTGCCCTATCAATTAGTTCACAAATAACTCTGGTAAGTCTGCTACACACCAAGTGGGTGTGAGGAAAATCCTAAGGGGAGCCATTTATGCACAGTGGTTGGCTTGCTATTAAAAAAACCAAGAAGTGTCATTCTATACTCCTAATTTTCAGTGACAGATTTTTTATGAAAGCAATATAATTTTTTCTTGAGAGGTCCTTAATTATTTTTACACTTATGCAGTAATACAAATGTTCCTCAGACAAAAGGAAATTTAAGGAAATTTTTTTGCCATTGGCCAAAAATCAAAGGCACAAACCAGCTACAACAAACTCTTTGTCCATTTATTTTCTTAATAAAATTTAGAAGGTAAACTGTGTTTGCATGTAAGGTAGGAATTGGACAATATACAGAGCTGTTTTTTTTCATATTTTATTTAAAACTGAACTGGGTGCAAATTATTGCACAGGGAAGAAAATTGGTCTTTGTAAGAAGAAAAAAAAAATGAAACAAAAGCAAAAAAACACTGGTCAAATCATCAGCCCTTATTTTAGTATCCATCGCAAAAAGTTTTGGAAAGGATATTACTGTTGTGTTTCTATTAAATCATATTTTGTTTTTGTTGTGTTTCAGATTTAGGAAAATGCACTGTCCTCCAAGTACGAAGAAAATGAAAATGGAAAGAAAAATATAGAGGTCATCTTGAGAATTTTTCACAAAATTATCTACTTAGTTAAGACTCACTTGTAAACTTATAATTTAAAGTTAAGACTGCCTCCATGAACTGTATTTGTTATGAGTTCAGGGGATCTAAAACAATTTTAGTATTAATCTAGAAAGATGGAAAAACAAATGTCTTTTATGAAATGACCTGACAGTTATCACAGATAAAATTATTTTGGACAAGAAAAACAACTTGTGTTATAATTTATGATATGCTTTTACATGCATTAAAATCCCCATAAAATTTAGAGAGGTGGATATCATTTTATCACTGCTATTGTCTCTCAAATTAACTTAAATGATGTGATAATATTGCTTTATATACACATAAAATATAATTTATGTCTAAGTAATTCCATTTGTCTGTATGAAACAACTCTTTACTCCAGTGCCAGTTGCACTCATAACAAAATTTCTGTGTATCTAGGCTATATTTAAATCTGAGTTACAAAAATACAGTAATCTAAAACTTTCACTCCTTGCACCTGACCTAGCTTCATTCTAGATATTCAATGTTGACACAAGTATTGCAGGCTGCACCACTCCTCCATCCCGGGCAATTACGAACTGTGATCTACATATCTCCAGGAATTCCTACAGTCTCTTCAGGCATAAATATCTGAGGTTGCACAGATTTCATGAATGGGATTCTGTTAAATTATCCACTGAATATCAGCTCCCCACCAATACTAGAGTCTATTCTCCACCATAACTTAATGATCTGAATTCGGCATCTCTCCCCTTTCATCAGTCTGCTTCAAAACAGAAAGGCACCCCTAGCTCCTAATCCCATTGTGTTTCTACTCACCTGAGTACATGAATGATCACTGCCTAGAAAGCTCTTCTACCTTCACCACATATCACATTAAACTCTGGATATTAACATAAGCCTGGATTATACCGTCATTAGCTCTATACACCTTCGACTTTCATCCTAAGCATCTGCCTACAGCAGGACCATCCTTCCCATTTCCCTTTCCCTCCTCTATGTTCTGTCTTGGCCATTCATTCACTCAATTTGGCTCATCTGTTTTTTACCATGTGCCTAGTTCTTAAAATAAAACATAAAACAGAATACTTCTTTCCTGTGTTGTAGCCTTTTACCCCTCTACATTTCTGGTCCATCTAGTTATTGTTATTTTCTTTTTTTTTTTATCTTAGATCTCTAGCTTCATAATCAAATGTCCCTATATGCCCTAGATTCTTTTCATTTCTCGACATGTGTATCTCCCCATTTATTGAGCTTTATCTTTCTGTGTAGTATCGAGCCTATTTATTTCTTCAGTTTTATTGTTATATAAGGTCACTTAGTACTGAGCTTTTTTATTTCCTTAGTTTTATTCTTGTATAAAGTAATTCCCCACTCCAGAATTTGTTCCAGGAAATCTCACTAGATAAGCTGGACTCTGTCACTCACAGTGGAGGAGGGCTAGGGCAAATTTCATGGAGCCCAGGTCTCCTGAGGTTTTGATGCCCATTCTATGGTAGAAGCAGCCAACAAGTTCAAGTTTTGCATTTAATTAATTATGGTGATACTTTTGACAAACAAACCAAAATGGAGTCACCTGTGCTAAGTGGCCCAAATCAAACTAAACTTTGAAATGAGCCAGTTTTCAAAAAAAACAAGGGGATTGCATTCAATTTGAGTCAGAATAATAAGGAAGTCCCTGCTGCTTTAACCCTGTAAGGAAATTAACTTTGAAATAAGCCATTTGCTTTTTGTTCTTTTTCTGCTTTCTTTAGCCCTTTTCTGCCTGTAATTCCAAACTCTGCTAGACTCATTGGAACATTCGTAAGTCATTCTGTTTTACAGAGTGAGGTGCTGACCTATTTTAGAATTACAAATAAAAGCCAATTAAGATCTTTAAATTAAATTTGTTGTATTTTTGTCTTTTGACACGTTACCATCATTTTGAGTTGCAAACCATTATAACAATTTCAGCATATTACAGTATCTCAAGCAATATATGACATCTATAAAGTCTACACACTCATGTAATTAAGAATTCAAATAGATAGAAGACCTCACAAATTGTATCTCATCTAGGTAAACACAAATGTGATGCTATTTGGCCTGTACAATGTCCACTTTCATTTTTATTTCCATAGAAAGAAAATAGGACTTTGACACAAAACCACAGAACTTGAATGAGCTTTAAACCAAAGCTTCATCATGTTCTGTAACATCCTGGTATGCACTTTAGTTCTTGCTTCTCATGAGCTCCCTGGTATGGGAAGTCCATTGTTGGGTGAGGGAATCCTGGAGCCATATTTTTTAGTTAAGACATCTTATAATGTTAAAGTGGGCATCACATGTCTTAGATTGGACATTTGTCTGTCCAGAACAAACAAGGGTAACCAATTTCCAGTTCCTCCAGGAGAGGTTAAGATCCATGATTGGGATGCTGCAGTGGTTCAAAACCCTACTCACTTCTACATTGCAATTCCAAAGCAACTCTATATCATAATAGTTTATACTGAGGATTGTTGTTGCAAAAAGAATATAAATTAGGTTTTTTTGATCTTAGTCAAAGTCAGCAAACCCATCCAAATGTAAGAATCACTAGAAATAGGGGCTATGTTTAAAACAAGGAAACAACACCTCAAAGAGGACTGGCATTGCTGGGCAGTTTGCTCCTATCTTTGTATCCTGGAGCACTGGGACATATGTAGAAAATCAGTTCCTAAATGAGGTGTGTCTGAATTAATTGGAGGATTTATTGCCCCATCAATTGCATGCCAGTCAAGTAATTATGTCACGAGAGCACTCATGCCAGCCATTGATTGCCTGATGGGGGGAAAATCTCTCAGCCAAAGAATGAGAGGATCATGTACTTGTGATTAACACAATGAGAATTATGAAGCTAAAATTGGCTACTTATAGTGATTTTTCCATAGAAAGGTCAGTACTCAAATAATAAATCTGAGCTTGATGTAAATACTGACTCCATTCTGAAATCATGTCCATGTCCAAGTTACCTTAATTAATCTAGGAAGAATGTGTTAGTAGGAAAAAATTTGAGTTGTTCTCCTGTCAAGTATATGCCAGATTATGAGTCCCAGGAAATAATTGTAGTGTTGATGATGAGACTAGGTAGTAGCTAATGGGTAAAAAATTCCAGTGCTAGGGCAAAAGACTGGAAGTGTGAAAAATCCAATGAGACTGGGCTTGGGACATGAATAAAGAATGAAGTACATGTCTGTCAACCTAATCACAAACAAGAACATAAATGCAGCTCCAAGTGTTACATTTATGAGAATGTAGAGGGATCTCTGCTTGTTAGTCTACTCAGAGCACTCCAAAACAGAGTGCATAAGTCTCATTTAGGAGCCTTCTTGCTGGTAGTAGGGAGCTTTCAGGAAGCCGAGCATGGATTTCCATAAATTCAGGGCCTTGTGTTTAGTGTCTAGCTGTAGTGACTAGGAATATAAAACAAGCTTCAGTGTCAAACGCACCTGTATCTGACTCTCATTTATGTCATATTTTCCTGTCTACCTCGATCAAATTCCTTAAATCCTCTAAAATGATTTATTTTTAAATTATTTTTAAATTTACACTCATTGGATTGTTCCAAGTATTAAATAACACAATTTATACAAAATGCTTAGCAAAGTGCCTTAGCAATCCCATAATAAATAATGAAAAGTCACTATAGTGGGAGTAATAAGAGGATCAATAGTAATAGTTATTACCATTATTGCTATTTTGTTGAAATCATTATTCAAATTTATTATTCATATTGTTGCCATTTGTAGCAGTTTTCTCTAATAAACCTGTGAGTTTTTTCTTCTTCAAAACCATGTTTAACTTGATATTCCATTATAAACATTTAAAATTTATTTCCTTTTTTACCATACAGAACTTCAAAGTGCAAGAATAGAATAAAATTTGCTACTTTGTCAAATGCTGCCTTTGTAGCAGAAAAGATGGATTCTTCCTTTGCTCTTATGTTCATATTACATCAACACTGTATTCCTGACTTATCAATGCCCATCTACAGTGTGACATTGTCAAATCAGTGCTTCATCAAAAAAGGTCAGAGCTATCATCATTGGCTTGCTTCAAGGTTAACTTTCCTGCCAAAGTAGAGAATTGGGTGAGTTTATGGTAACAAATCTGTGTGACCCACAATTTAACAATTTTATGCTCTTTAATGTGTGGTGAAGTGCTTTGGGAAATACAAAGCAAGAAATAAATGTCGATGTTTACCACTATTTTTGATTCATATTGTTATGCTGTTATTTTCACTATATGGAAATGGAATTTTGCACGAACCATTTCAGAATCTTGAGGAGGTTGCTATAAAGAAACAAACAAAAAGAGTCATATTCAGAAACTCAACAACTAACCCTGTGTTTACAAATTTGCCAGTTGCGTGCAAGCCTCTTAACCACATTATGCTTTGATGTCTTCTTCTGCAAAGTGAACGTAAAAATCCTGTCTTACTCACGTCTCAGGATTGTGGTGGTTATCAAACATGCTAATAATAAATGATTCAAAAGTAAAAAATAAATGTAAAGCACAGGCTTCCCTGCTAAGTCAGATGATTAAAATATAGGCCAACCCACTGACATCCTCTCTTTCTACTTGCTTTTTTTAATTTACATTTTCTCTGTGTAGGTAGGCAAGTAGACAAGTCATGGCCCTTGGGAAATGTGGTCTCTAAGAACTTCCCTATCTTTTTTTTTTCTTTTATTAAACATGGTCAACACACATTCTCTGTGCAATCCAAATTAGTGAATTCACTATCTTTAGAATATACCATATAATTTCTTCTCTTGCCCTTAGTGTGTATGCACTCATACACATATAATAAAAAACCTGTACCAAAATCAGAGCAGTATTTATGACTTATGGTTGATTTATGTGTAATTTGGGCAAAGGAATATGGATATGTGCATGCTGTTTTGTGTTTTCCCAAGGTTTCCTCAGTTACTACAGTTACTGTTAACATTATCTTAATTGAAGCAATTAAAAGGAGATAAGACATATCATTTACTTTTGCATCAAAAGTCAAAACTGTTTGGAAATGTGCTTTCAAACTACATTTTTATCTTTTTCTTTTCCTCAGCATTCAACACACACTCTCTTTGCAAGCCAAATTAATGTATTCACTGTCTTTATTTAATAGCATGTAATTTGTTTCTCCTACTTTTTCTACATTTATTTCCCTTTATTTATTATTTCTACTTTTCTTCCCTCCTATAAAATTCTTGGGATAAAGAATCTTACATTTTATACTCTTACGCTTCCTTAAGTGTTTATAATAGTGCATGCCCATAGTTAGCACTCAATAAGATATTCCTTGATTTGCTTTGGTTCTACTGATTATTTTTAAACATAATTATCCTCACTAGACTTCAATAAATATAATTTCAGCTTCTACTTAACCTCGTTTTCTGACCCCTGTTACAAATGCAAAAACAAAACAATCAAAAACTGCCCACCATTTACCACTTTCATTTCTATTATTTCAGTAATCAGGGGGATTTGTTTATTAAGACAATCGCCTTAAAATTATCTTCCACTTACTGCCCTAGAGAATTTGAAATAATGACTTATAATAAAAGGTACAAGTTTGGTAAGATTCATAGCAGAAAATAGAAAATCAAAGACTAGTGGAAAGAGGAAAAAAAGTCAATTGTCTACATAAGTGATTCATAAACTGTTATTTTTTATTAACAGTTTTTTTAAAAAGCAGATGGTTTAACAGAATAGATGTTCTCTACTTTAAACAAAATCTGATTTGTGTGAATACTGTACAACTTGGTAAATTTACTAATAATCATTTAATTGTACACTTAAAATGGATTAATTGCATGGTATGTAAATTATACTTCAATAAAGTTGTTTTTAAAAAAA
>CAUYRT010105748.1:0-16756 GCA_963574885.1 Lepilemur ruficaudatus | reverse complement strand
AGTCTGCAATGGATTGAACTAACCTTCTGTTTATGGGGATAAATTTATTTTATTTATTTATTTTTATTTTTTATTTTTTTGAGACAGAGTCTCACTGTGTTGCCTGGGCTAGAGTGAGTGCCATGGCATCAGTCTAGCTCACAGCAATCTCAAACTCCTGGGCTCAGGCGATCCTTCTGCCTCAGCCTCCCGAGTAGCTGGGACTACAGGCATGCGCCACTATGCTTGGCTAATTTTTTCTATGTATTTTTAGTTGGCCAATTAATTTCTTTCTATTTTATAGCAGAGACGGGGTCTCGCTCTTGCTCAGGCTGGATTTGAACTCCTAACCTTGAGCAATCTGTCTGCCTCGGCCTCCCAGAGTGCTAGGATTACAGGCGTGAGCCACCGTGCCCAGCTATTCAGAAGATTCTTTAGAGCTGCGCTCCCCAACCCCTGGGCAGTGGCCCAGGACTGGTCGATGGCCTGTTAGGAAAATAGGGCCTCACATCACCACCTGAGCTCTGCCTCCACTCCACCCCCATGGAAAAACTATCTTCCATGAAACCAGTCCCTGGTGCCAAAAAGGTTGGGGAACCGCTGCTCTGCAGCATAGGAATAAAAGCAATAGTTAGGAAGCATGGGTTCTCACTAAATAGCTTCATTTATTTGGGCCTCAGCTTACTGATCTGTCAAATGGAGGTGTGGCTGGAAGGCAATAGAGAGGGTTGTAAATAGATGTTTAAAATTTTTTAATTCAGCAGATGTTGATGACTTATATTCTAGGAACTATACTTGGAGCAAGTATATAAAAGATGAAAAGACACAGTCTCCTCCTTCAAGGAGATAACAGTCTGTTAGAATGGCAACCAACTAACTATAATAACATAAGCATTATAATAGAAGCATGTACAAAGAGCAGTGGAAGCCTAGAAATAACACCTAATCTGCTTGAGGAAATTAAGGAAATCTTTACAAGGAAGTGGCATTCAACCTAAAACATAAAAGATAAATAAGAATTTTGCCAGGGGACAAGAAGGGGGAAGGTATTCCAGTTAGAAAGGCAAATGCACAGAGATTTGATGGTTTTGCAAAAAGAATGGCATGTTTAAGGAACTAGAAGTATGTCAGTGGTGCCAGAAGATAAATGGAAAAGGAGAGAAGAGATGAAGCTGAATATCTAAGCCAAACATGAAATTGTATGCCATAAAAATTGTTTTTATACTGTATATGATGATTTCAAATTAATGTTGGAGACAGATCACCCTTGCAGTTTTGCGGAAAATTGGTGAGGAATAAACCAAGAGACCAACCAAATGATTATTCCAACAGTCCACCTAAAGGTAGTGAAGGCCTACAAAAGGACAATAATTATGTGGACAGGAACAGGGAATATTCAGGAGACAGAATGGGCAGTACTTAAAATCTGAATGTTGAGGGGTTTACTGAAAATTTTGCTAAGCACCTTTTTTGGGCACTATTCATTTAATCCTTATAATATCCCTAATAGGAATGGAAAGCAGTCTAATTTGCTAAAAGCTAATTTGCCAAAGAATCAGCTTGCTACATTTACCAAATACTTCTTTTAGGGAATATTCATCCTGAATATATTTAATAAATGTATTTTTAGTAAACTTACTTTTTAATGAATTGGCTTTTGATGAAATGACTTAAAACCTAAGGTAAGTATACTATTATCCATATTTTGCTGAAGTGAAAACTGGTTCATAGAAACTCAGGTTCACAGTTAGCACAGGCAAGGCCCAGGTCTACAGAGCTAGAGTTTTTAATCCCTACATAGTTTACAGTTTAAAAAAAACGATGATTTGGGTATCTTGTTTCAGCTGTAACATGCTACAATGTTAATATTCTTAAATCAAGAACTAAACCTAAACAAAAAATAGAGACACAAACAAAGTTAAAAATCTAATATAATAAGAACAGCACAACTTATTATGGCAACATTCTTAGTTTTTCCTGAGGACTTATCCCCTCCTTCAGCCAATTCATAAAGATAATGAAGGTAAGACGGTTCTCTTTGCCTAGGGTGGGGAACCTGTGACCTCAAGGCCACATGTGGACCTGCAGATCCCCAAGTGCGGCCCCTCAACCAAATCCAAACTTCACAGAACAAATCTCTTTATTAAAAGGTATTTGTTCTATAAAATCTGGATTCAGTCAAAAGGCTGCACTCAAGGAGCCAGAAGGACACATGTGGCCCCAAGGCCACAGGTTCTCCACTCTCTAATCACTTTGAAATTTTCATCCCAAATACTTGTTTCAACACCAATGTAGGTGATATTATTTTTCTGACAATAGAGGAAAAACCATAATTCTGCTCTCTTAAGTAGGAGAATTTGAAATCTTTTTAACTTTGCAGTGGTATTAGTTCATAACTGCAAGCAGTAGAGTCCATTCTAGTTGTTTAGTAGAGAGCAGCAAGTGACAATTTTTGATTGTCACAGTAGCATGTAGTGTTCAGGGGTCAGGGATGTTAAATGTCCTGCACAATGAAGAACTGTTTCACCCAAAATGCCAGAAGTGTCTTGGAAAAACTCAGAGCTCAGAGTCAACTTCATGGACACATGACCTATGTAGTTACACTGGGCCCAGTGCTTGGTTTAACGCTCTGCAGTCACCATCTTGAAAACCTTAATACTTTAACGTTTAAATGTCTGTTTTGTAAGTGAAGTTCCGTGGTACAATAAAGCATACATGCAAACAGAAGAGATTGTATGTGTCCTTTCTTCCTCACCACCCCATTTTTATATGGTCTTATGATCCCTCATGAGCAAAGGATTCTGATGGACCTATGAGGTGAAGGAACTCAAGATAGTAACAAAGTGAGTACAAGACAAGCATGTTATACCTATGACTGAGTTAGTGGAGGCACTGACAGTTCCAAAAGGCTGTGCTTTCCATTCAGACCAGAACTTGCTTCAGACACAGAAAGAAGGCAATGGCATCCTAAGAAACACAGGTGACCAAATCATATCCTTTCTTACTCATGTGTTACTTCCCTGAAAATGATGAAACAGAATGAAAGGGAAAGGTAAGGCAACCCATAGCTCCCTTTTCTTTCCGTCCTTCCTTACTCATCAGTAAGCAGAAGATAGAGAATGTTGGCAGAATGTAAGCATATCAAGAAGGAAAATAAAAACAGTTGAGCTAGTTTTATGCAGAGTTTACACTGTTCTGACAGCACAAAATACATATGCATACACAAACTATGAAATACGAATTGTGTAATTTTGGTGATTCCACATACAAGTGAAATGCTCTTATATTTGCATTTTAAGATGGCATCACACTGTAAAGATGAATGGTAAAATTCATCCTAAGAATTAAAATTCTTTTTCTTTAGTTAAAATATCATTAAAAAGCAAATTTAAAAACACTATGACAAGTGGAGGGAGAGAAGGCAGAGGAAAGTAGCAGCTTTAAATTTTAGTACAGGTAATGGCACTTTCCCCCATTTTTTGAACAAGGTGCCTGACATTTTCATTTTGCTCTGGGCCCCACAAATTACTTATCTGGCTGTGACTAGGCTAGTTTAAGCAGAAAGGGATTAAAGGATACTATTTAGCTCACAAATCTCTCAGAGGGCCAGAAAATCAGGCTTGAATAAACATAGCTAGAAACATCATGCAGGAAAAACCAAACCAGGAAGAATACCCAACCCATATCACAGGGCTATTCTAGCAGAAACCCATCCTAGCACCACCTGCCAGCCAGCACCTATGACTCCAGAAATGGATGCCAGAATTCCTTCCTAGCTACCCAAATAACCAGATACCTCCACCACAGTGTTTGCCAGAAGATCCTATCTCTCTGAGTGCAGCTGAAGCAACATGTTGCTCACTGTCATATCCATGTCTTGAGTGGGAGCATCTGATTGCTGAAAACTAGGCCATATGCTGAAGCCAGGTCCTGCTTATCAGCCTCCTTTCCAATTCCACATTCAATGAAGTCACTCTGGTGGCTTAGACATATCTGCATCATGAAAACTGGGCATGGTGGCCCAAGGCTACAGTCCCAGCTACTTGGGAGGCTGAGGCGGGAGGATCCCTTAAGCCCAGGAGTTCCAGGCTAGCCTGGGCAACAGTGAGACCTGGTCTCTAAAAAAAAAAAAAAAAATAGAGAGAGAGAGAGAAAAGAAAATTGCCCAATGCTACAAATCAGGGTTTTCCCCCTTCCCTAGCCATTGTTAAACATTTACTGATCACACTACTAATCTATCTCATGCCAGCACTCTAGCTGCAAGGGAGTCTGGGAAATGTTTTTGATTCTCTAGTTTCTGAAGTACAGAAAAGCAAGCTACAAAGGGATTGGTGAGTACTGAATAAACCATCTAACAGTATCCACCACAAAACTATGGTAGCCATTGCCTTTTGCTCTAGATTATTAATTGCTAACAGGCAGATGTTAGATGTTGAACAGTATTGGTATAAAAGGCTGGGCCAGCTTTTACTAAAGACATGACATGATGAGTATAGGTCAGTGAACTAGAAGAGATGATGTAATGTTAACTGACATGATTAAAATACATTTTTATGATGTTAAACTATAAACTTCATAAGGATAGGGACCATGTCCATATCTTAAGTCACCTGGCAAAAAGTAGCCACTCAAACAAAAAAAAGATGCTTTAAGGATATTAAATATAGAGTTTAATTTTTACATTTCTCATATTGTATGGAGATAAGGCAATACCAAGTGATTTTATTTTTTCGAGATGAGTTAGACTTCTGGATATGGAAGTTTTTTACGATATTTTCACATACATTATCTCACTTGAGCCTTATAACATCCTTAGAAGTTACAACAGGAATTACTATCCATTTCATAGATGATGAAATAAATCCCCAAAAATAAGTGATCTGTCTAAACTCAGCCAGTAAATGAGGGGTTAAAATTCTCATTCTTTGACTCAAAATTCCATAACTCTTTTTTATATCAGGAAGAATATTATTTATAAAACACATTTGATAGTGGTTAATTAGGGGACTATTGTCAGGTTTTCAATTTGAGCATCAATTTAAACTAAATTACATGCAATGAACACAACATTTTAAATTTCATGCTGCAAATGTTTTCTTCAGGAATGAACATTCTTTCTTGGAATTATAGAAGGATTTGAATTGTTACAACTGCCTTTTCTTAAATTAAATAATGTTGATTCAAGAGGTAAAGGGAAAGAAATCCTCTTGTAGAAAAGCTAATCTGTTCATTTGAAGCTTTTACCATTTTCTAGTTAGATATAGTATAATTTAAATATCATAGATATACTTGATTATAATATAGTACAAGGATTCTCAATTTTATATTTCTTAAGAATCACAGCAGTGGCACGTAGAGTTGCTAGCAATACAGACTTCCAAGCCCCATCTCCCAAAATGTAATTCAGTACGGGCCAAATATTAAAACTTAAAGAACACCCTAGGTTATCATAGAACACTATGAGAATCACTGGTATTGTGCATCTGACATTCGGCTTGTACAAAATATTTATTTTATCAAAAATCATTTTAGCATGGTAGTTTTATTTTTGAATCACTTCAATAGCCTTCTCAAACTTCAAATCAATTTAAGAGATTTTGCTTCTTTAAAATGTTATCAGGTAATGTCCTGTATATCAGAAATCTTGTCATCTATGTTTATAATCATGCTCTGAGGTTAAAAACTGCAGGCTCATTTACTGTGGTAATCAGTCTCAAATCCCTTGGAGCATAAGTTTTTATTAGCATTTATATGTTAGGGAATTTATACACAGCTTCTTTCCAGCAACCTGTCCCTCTGGGCCTTTTGATTTCCCATTTGAAGATGGCTCCAAACAAGGAGCTCTCACACTTCAAATATATGGCACCCAGTAACCATTAAAATGCACCTGTATAATACATAAGCATGAAAGAATCATCTCTACTTTGGATAGGATGCAAATGACTGCCAAGAGTCCTAATTCAGTGGCAAATTTCGAACTTGAACCCTTGGTTTCTGCCGCTTGTAGCTTTAATGTTTTTGTTGGGAAGAAACCCTCTCGTTTTACACAAGAAGAAATCGAAGCCCAAAGAAACCAAATAATTTGTCCAAGGTCACGCCCAGTATCAGTGACCAAGTCAAACAAAAAAACCGCTGGTTCCAATTTAACCGCCAACCCAGCCCGCCTCTGTTATCGACCCTTTAAAAAAAAAATCCCTAACTGAACCGCTTCAACGAATCCTCTAGCTTTTTGAATAAAGTTGTTTTGTCTAATGGTCCTTCCCCTACCCTTTTGCTTTTATGCCTTCGGGTAGTAAAACCCCTGCCCAACGTGTTAGCAAATAACACTGCAAGTCCACCTCTAACGCGGTGACTTTCACGGGCCTTTTTCTTTGGCTAAAATTTTCCGAGAGGCTCTTATCCTACGTTCCTCTAGGGGAGGAGGGGAGAAGAGGGAGGTCACCGGGAGCTGACAAGTCCTTACATGTACTTGCGCGTGCCCGGGACGCAGCCTGGGGCCAAGGAGGAAACCAAGGAAGGATATATCGGGGCGAGAGGGAAGGAAGGGGCGGGAGAAAAACACGGTGGTGGGAAATCCCTGTGCACTGGCTCTGCCAACCCCTGGCAAAGCTGAGAAGACCCGTGCGTGAATAAATTTCATCAAGTGGCCCAGCGTAGACATTGCGGTAGTGCTGGGAAGGGTGAGCCGCAGCTAGCGCGGCACGTTCAGGAAGAGGGAGAAGAGCGCCGGGGCGGCCCTTTTATAGGCCGAAGCCCGCTCTCGCGCGCCCCCGCCCTCCGCACCGCCCCCGGGCCACGCGCGGAGCCGCGGCGTTACCTGAGAAGGGCCGGCTGCATCCGCGCTCGGCCCCGCCCGTTCCGCCGCCCGCCCTCCCGCGAGGCCGCGGCGGCACGAGATCTGCGCCTACTCCCCTCCTCCCGCAGGCGAGGTTTCTTACCTTGTGAAAAACCGTCTCCGCGCAGCCCCTCTGCAGGATGTGAAATGGCGGTCGGCGAGGCAAGCGCGAGCACCGCAGCTCCGGCCAGTTCCGCGTAGCCGCCAAAACGGCCCTGAACACTGGAGCCCCCCCTCCCGCAATCCCCTCTGAGCCCATCCATGATATCGGTGCTCCGCCGCCCCCTCCGCTGCCCCTCACCCAGGTGGCCGTGCCCAGCGGCCGAGTCATCGATCCTTCGCGCGCGGCGCGGGCCCTGCTTTCTGCCGGCCTCCTCCCTCGCTGCGTGCCCAGGGGCGGGGGAGAAAACACCTTCTCTGCCCCCGCCTGTGGTGTCCCGCCCGGGCGCCCGCCTGCTCTCTCCCTTTCCCGCCGTGTTCCTTCCCCCAACTACTCACACCCCTCCCCTCCCCCAGTGGTTGCGTCCGTGACATCATCATCATGGCAACAAGAGCTGCAGCCTGGGACCGAGGAGCCCGTGTGATTCCCGGCGGCGGCGGCAGTGGCGGCAGCACCAGCACCGACGAAAGCGCGAGGGCTTCTCTCCTGCTGCCCTTCGCCGGGTGCTCCTGAGGAGGCGGCGGCAGTAGTGCCTACACCGCCCCGCCCGCCGCCGCTCCGCACGGAGTCTGTGTGTGAGGGGAGGGGGACAAGCCGAGGAAGGGAGGGGGCGCCGCCGCCGCTGCGGAGGGAGCCGCCGCCGCCGCTGCTACTGCCGCTGCCGCTGCCGGGTCGCCAGTGAAGGGGAGGCAGTGGCGGCGGCGGCGAACATGTTTTCAGTGAGGATAGTGACTGCCGACTACTACATGGCCAGCCCGCTGCAGGGGCTGGATATCTGCCAATCCCCCCTCACCCAGGCTCCTGTCAAGAAGGTGCCGGTGGTGCGAGTCTTCGGAGCAACCCCGGCAGGTAAGCGGGCGCGGGCGCGGGCGGGAGCGGGAGCGGGAACCGGCGGGGCGCCCGGCCACCCTCCCCGCCGCGCACACGCGCGCACGCCGCCGGCGCCGGCCGTCTCCGTGGATCGCTGCCGCGTCTTCCCTCCCCTCCGCCCTCCTCGCCTTTCCCTCTCGTGCGTGACAAGAGGCGCAAAAATGTGGGTCCGCGCGAGCGCCGCGCGCCCCCCTCTCGGGCGGGAGGCGGCGAGCGCCGAGTGTTTACGCTGCGAGTGGTGGCTGAGAGCTGCAGCCGCACTCGGGTCGCGAGCAGGGGGAGCGAGCGCCGCGGGCACCGCTCGGGCCCGGCAGGGCGGGCCGGGTGTCCGCGCCATGTCCGTCCGTGGACGCGTTTGTAGGGCCCCGCTCTGAGGTCGGTCGCTGCTGGAACCCGGCAAGTGCGTCTTTCTGGAAATGGCTTTAAGAGGAGAGGGGAAGTGTCAGCTCTGTTGTCAGTCGCTCTCCGTCGCCTCTTCTCACCCTCGCTCTCCTCGGCCCCTTCCGGAGATGCAGTGGGCTGTGGAGAGTGGCGCCTGGGGCCAGATAATCTTTCTCACTGAAGTGACCATGTGGCTCTGCTGTGAGTGCAGGTCGTGACTCCTTGGAGTTTAATGCCTCAGCGTCTGGGGACTGGGCAGCGTCCTCAGATGCAATGCTTTCAGGGAAATGTGCATCCATGCGTGCGTGTTTATGTTGCCCAACGTAAAACATCATGCTTAACAGGGAGAATTTATTAGGAATTACAGCCACACTCAGGAATACCGACGTTTTAAAATGCCCCTAGTCTGGGTTGTAGGATTGTGTTTTAAATACAGGTGTATTTAAAAAAAAAAAAAAAGCTATGTTGAAGAAAGGGTGGGGTAGAGAGAAAGCAGTGACAGAAGCTACGTTCTCAAAAACTCCTGGGGATTTACGATAATATAAATAAGATAGAGGCCAGATTGACACGACGCTTTAAAAATTGTTTTGCTTTTCTACATGCTTTGAATTGCTTACATGAAATAATGGAGCTGTCTCCCAGAAAAGGATGCTCTTACCTCTAGCTATGTATCGCCCTATGGGATTTTAGATAGCATTTCCCACTTGATGCTCCTTGCCCTCATAACCATTCATCTTATTACTACAGTCAGTTTCTGTGGAATACCAAGATAATAGCACTTTCCCAAACACAAGCACTCTTTCCAAGCAGTTATCTTTTAATGTGAATTCTCTTTGTTAAAAATGTCAGCGGCGTGAGATTTGGTAGCGCATTCCTTTTTAAAATAGTGAAAAAGATTTTGATGATATGAACCTTGAAAGATAGGGAATTTGAGTGCTGTTAACAATGTGTTTAAAGTGTAGCACTTGAAAGTTTGGAGGCTGGAAAAGAGAGGCAATAAAGTGTTCTGAAGGATAGGTTTTCTGCCCTTTTAAATATAGTGTTTCTGGCTTTGTTTCTAATTGGAATTTCAGTGTAATATTCTGTTTGTTTTCACTTCGGATGCTGAGAAAGGATAAGGTAGTGAAGTCGATATAGCTCTGTTCAGCCAGATATCTGAATCATAAAGTGACATGCTAATAGGATATACTGTGGCATTTGTGTGTATTACAGCTTGTATGGTTTCAGTTACTTTCTACACAGTTTTTTCCTCCTTCACACAAGTCATTAAATATGTAGTATCCCTGAGTGATTTTCAGGCTCTGTTTTATAGGAAAGTTTTGTTTGTGGAAATAAATGAATTTCACTATGAGCTAACAGCAATTTTTCTATGTGAGATAATATCCCTTAAAACAAAGAATATCATACGATGCACTTTTGTGTTTCTGAATATTTAAGAAAAGACACTATTTCACAATAAGAAATATTTATTTCTTCCCTCCTGGACATCTTACGATAGATTACCATACATCCCCTTCCTTAAAAAAAAAAAACAAAACCCAAATGGGGTTTTTTGGTATGCACTTTGAAATGTATAGTGTAAATGAATAAAAAAGTAGGATATTTTTGTACATACATTGAAAGATGTAAAACTTGTTATAGAGGACCTTTAAACTTCAAATTGTTAAGGATTATCAAACTGAATTTTCTGTATCGTTCACAGTTTCAAACAAAAATTTTCATTTTAATAGAAAAAATTTGAAGTCATTGGCATATGTTTAGAGTTTACAGCTTTCATAAATCAAGCCAGCATTTTTAGCATGTCAGAAATTCCCAATGAATTAGTATTAAACGTAAACAAAAACTACAGAATTATCTGCTTTTGAGCTCTCTCCCCAAAGAACACCAGTCCAGACCATCCAGGAAAATAAAACTTGAAAATTATTAATATAAAAGAGAGTCCAGTCTGGCTTAGTAAGTCTGAATGCTAGAATTTTGAATGAAGATGGATTTATCTGAAAGAGCAAACTATTGTTTATATCTTTACTAATAAGTAAAATAAGTTAATGAAAATTTGTAATAAACCTATGCTACTTAAATAAATGTACTTATTTCATGTGTAGGAGTTAATTTTGGAAGTCCTTAATTCTTTACCTTGGTTTGGAGAAAAGATGTTTTTAAACTGAGTTTGTTTTCTAGTGAGATCTTGAAAAACAGCAACTGAACAATTTTTTCTCAAACCAAGTTGCCATTTCAGGATTATAAATTTTGAGCTGATTGGCCTAATACATTTTTACTAATTCAGTTTTTCTATTATCGTATGAAAGTATTTTTCTGCTTTAGAAAACAGTCCAGTTGACTTTTGATGTGTTTTGAGGCCATATCTTGAGAAATTTAAGAAATAAAGCGTTTGGAGTTTAAAAATGCACATATCTTGATTTGGCAAAATTTGAAAAGGCATTAAAAAAGTGAAATATTCAAATTTGAATGGTAAATCCTGACTGGTTTAATCACTTTCTGACTGAGGATATTGATTCTGAGAGAATTACTTAAATTTTCTTCATATGAGTGATGGAATTATTTTTTTACAAAAAACAAAAACCACCTCTGCTTTTAACTCGTTTTTAAAATGTCTCGAACATTGTTTTGACATAACTATGAATTCAGCAATATCATTTGTAGGAGAAATGGTTAATTTTTTCTTTTATAACAACATTATGGTCACTTGTTTTAATGGAGGAAAGCAAGGTTGTGAATAAAATATAGGACAATGTTTTTTCACTTAAATTTGAGTATAGGTGTGATCAGTCAGAAAATTCACTTCAAATACAGTCCTGAGGCTTCATGGTGAGGATATGACTCAAGTGAACTTGGGAAGCTGTCCAGTTTCCACATCTCAAGTCTTGCTTAGTTGCTTGATGTAACTCACTTCATGCTGAGTTTAGACAGCTCTCACAGTTTCCTCTGTACCAGGTTAAACAGATTTATCCTTTCAAAGAGCTTCCCTGCTGAGATGCAGACTAGGAGTAAATAGAAGCTTGAGAGATGTCCACCAAGCAAGTAATTAAACAAAGTAGGCCAGACTGACTCTAGAGGGAGCTGCTTGTCCTTAAGGTTACTGTAAGAAACTCTGCCATGCTGCCCTCCCTCTTAAGTCTTCCTTCAGCTCAGTGAATATTTTGGTAGCCTGTTGCAGATGCTAACTGTTAAACATGAAATCAAGTCTTTCAACATAAGAAATTCATAATTCTGAAATGTTATATAATTATATATGGATGCTTATTCAAATTATAAATATATATTCCTATTCTTTATATTATGAAGTTAACTATAAGAAACTACCAGAATAATCTCACTTTTTTTTTTTTTTGGTAAATTGGTGGATTATTAAATAAATTTGAAATGAATAAAATTTTGAAAACTATAGCATTTGTCAATAACTAAGTTTACAAAAATTTCTCTAATAAAAGTCTAGGTCATAATCTGTTTTTTAGTAAACAGTTTAAAACTACTTTAAGATCACATAACACCTATTTGATTGTAATTATTATTTTTAGGAGCACCTCAGAGATTTATTGACTCATCACAGAAAAAATTGCTCATTTTATTTAGAAGGTATTTGAAGCCTGGAGTAGCAAATTTTATTAGCTTTTTGTATTATATTTGATTAAAATCATAATCAGTAAATTAGAGGCTTAAGTAGGAGCCCTCTTAAATCTGTGGGCACAGTGGAATCTGGTAAGATGTGATTAAGTTCATTCATCGAACACTTAATGAGAACTACTATAGATGTCAAGTTATTTTTTAAGTGCCTTCTTTAAGAACAACTTTACCCTCCAGAAGCTTGCAGTGTAGTAGAGATGATGGGCATATAAACATAAGTCAACCAGAGTATGATTAGACTATAGAAATGTGTATAAGATATAGCAAGGACTTAGAGGAGGACACATTCAAGGACCAGGCAAAAAGGGGAGTCAGGGAAGGCTTCATGAAGGAAGTATGGATTAAGTAATTTTAAAGGAATTTTTAAAGAACTTGAAAATTCTGATAGAGGAACAGACACAAGGTAATAACAAATGATGAAAACTGCTCTCTGCAGGGCAGCTTGGCAATGTATATCAGAATCCTTGTAGTGTTCTTTTTTGACCCAATAATTCTAGTTTTAGGGATTTTAATCTATGAACATAAATCTTTTGATAAATCTAATTATCTTTTGAATCCATCTACTTCTTTTCATAATCCATTACCACCCTAGTCTAAGCTACTAGCATTTTTGGACAGATTACTACACTAGCCTCCTAATCTTGGTTTACCCCAGTCCATTCTGTCCCCTTTGAATCTGTTTTCCATGTAGTAATCAGAGGGATCTTTTCAAAATGCAAACCTGATTACATTACCGTACTACTTGATATGCTTCAGTAGTTTTCTGTTGCATTTAGAATACGGACAAAACTCCATATCTTATGTGGTGGCATCTACCTGTCTTACAAGGTCTTGGCATAATCTGGCCCCTACCTTTCTGTCCAATCATGGCTTGAGCCATGTTCTTCTTGCCTTGCTCTTTGTGTTCTAGCCATATTGGCCTTATTTCAGTCCCTTATTCTTGCCATGCTCCCTCCCACAATGAGGGCTTTGTACATGCTGTTCCCTCTGCCTAGAATGTTTTTCCTTTTCTGTCACTTAAATTCCAATTTATCTTTCCTTTAGGGAAGCCTTCCCTATCATAGACTCTCAAAGCACCATGAACTCTCCTTCATAGCACTTGATATAGTTGTAATTTTATGTATGTTGGAGATTAACGTCTGTTTTTTCCCAATAGAGTGTAACTTCCAGAAATGCTGGTAATGTGTTTCTTTTTGCTCACCATTATAAAGATAATGCTTACCACAGTTTTTGAAACTCAGGCATTTGTTGTGAGAGTTAATCAGTAGATGATAGTCATCACAGAGAACAACCCCAAATGTCCAACATTGGGGAAATGGTTGCATAAATTAGGCATATTCATATAATGGGATATTATGTGTTTAAAATCATGTTTTAGAGTAATATATAACATGGAAAAATGCTGTCAGTGTATTATGTGAAAAAGATCAATATATAAAATAGGCACTTATTAAAAAATGCAAAAAAGATACGCCAAAGTATAAGAGGAAAAAGGTTGATTATCTTTGGAAGATACATTTTTTATTTTTATATTTTCTACAGAGAATTATAAAAGTATTGCTTTTATAATTTGAAAAAAAAAAAACTGTCCATGTATAAAATTAAGAAAAAACTGGTTTTCTAGATATGGTTTAGAAATATAGTAAAAAAGACATGAGATTTATAATGTGCTCCAAAAAAGATATCAACCAAAATGCATGATTGCATGATGATAGTATTGAACTTGATTGTATAAATGCCATTTAGGAACTACAAGATAATTCTTATATTAAAACAAGCCAGTAATTTCTGGTTTTGTTATACCCATTTGTATGTAAAGTGATTTTAATTTTAAAATGTTTTGAAAAGTAGCATGGTTTTGGCACATAAAGCAGTAAAACAGTAAAGGCCAGAAATTAACTCAAATATATATGAGAACTTAATATAGGTTGAACATTCCTCATGTGAAAATTGAAAATCTGAAATGCTCCAGAATCCAAAACTTTTTGAGCACTGACATGACACTGCAAGTGATAATTTCACACCTGATCTCAGTGTGATGGGTTTTAGTCAAAATAGTCAAAACATTATTTCATGCACAAAATTATTAAAAATTGTGTAAAATTACCTTCATGCTATGTGTATAAGGTATATATGAAAACATAAATTAATTTCATGTTTAGACTTGGGTCTCATCCCCAAGATATCTCATTGTGTATATGCAAATATTCCAGAATCCAAAAAATCTGAAATCTGAAACATTTGTGGTCCATAGAGTTTTGGATGAGGGATAGTCAACCTGTCTGTGAAGGTGGCCACCTTCACCTTTCAGTAGGGAAAAGAATTATTATTTGATAAACAGTGTTGGGATAGCCAGTTAGTTATCTGGAAAACTAAACAGTTGGCTTCCAGAGGAGTCAAAGATTTAAATGTAAAACAAAAAACATAGTATAATTATTTTTGATATAATCCAGGAATGGTGAAGGCCTTTCACAATATGAAACAGAACTGAAGCTAGATTGTTGAATTTTATGACATAAAAGGAAAATTCTGTATGGGGGAAAAAAACCCCACAAAATTAAAAGAGAAACAGACTACTAAAACTTATTTGTACACTTCACAAAGGACTAATTTTTTCTTAATATGCAAAGAGCTCCTAGAAAATAATCCAGTAGCAAATGAGCAAAGAGAATTCATATGAAAAGATGTATAATTTTATTTGTAATAAAGATGTAAATTAAAGCTACAGCATACTGTTTATCACCTATCAAGTTAGCAAAGATTGGTTGCATAGTATAACTTAGGGAGAGTGAGAAGAAGGGGAAATGGGCAACCTCATACATTGCTGGTGGGAATATAAAGTGTTCGTGTTCTGTGGAAAGCAATTTGGAAATCGTTTTCAAAATTACAAATGCATATGTATTTTGCTCTAGCAATTCCATGCTAGGATTTTATTCTCTAGATTTTTGCATATGTGTCAAAAATATGTGAGTTTATTTGCGGCAGCATTATTTGTCATTACAAAAGATTGGAAACAGCATAAATATACATCAGTTAAGTAAATTATGGTATGTCTATTCATTGGAATACTAGACAGCTCTTAAAAATAATGAGGCAAAATACTATGTGTACTGCTATGGTGCCATGCTAAGATATGAGAGAAATAAAAACCAACCCCAAGATGTAAGACTCCATGTGTAATATGCTCCCATTTGTGTGGTTTAAATATATATATATAGGTGGCTATAGAATGTAATGTGTATGTACAGTTATGTCTAGAAGGACATAGTGGTTGGTGACAGTGATTGCCTCCGGTGAGTAGAACTAGTTACATACAAGACAAAAGTGGGTTAACTTTTTTGGGGATATACTGTTTGATAATTTTTTAATATTTTTTTTGCCATGTGCATGTAATATTCATAGTTACTATCTTAAAGTTATGTTTGCAGGAATTGGTAAGGAAGAAAAAATTAAAAGGCCATAATAATTGTAAACAGATATTTACTGCAACATGTGTTTAACTTTAGGTTTTGTTAGAGGTCTTCTAATTCAGAGCTTTCAGTTGATGTTACATGGCTCACTGGAGAGTAGCCATGTAGCCACAGTAGTGGAATGGGGGCTGAAGAAAGGCTTTGGGGTTCCTGTAAACAGCAGGATGAGTAACAACCAGCAGTTACTGCTCCTTTTGATACTTTAAGTGCTTTAAAGGAGGTGCTTTACTACTTAGAATCTACTTCAGCAACTAACCAGTGTGCAGCTGCCTCTTGTGGAAAAGGGATCATGGTGCTGCTGTTGAAATTTGCATTCAGGCTGCCACCCAATGCAAGGTGCAGCCCACTAATGTTGAGAGGACAGGGAAACAGGAAGGGTGCCTCCGGGTGGCCCAACTCCAGGCCTGAATCTCTGTGTACACCTGTATTGAATCCTGCTTGCCAAGTGTGTTTGATGTGCCATTTTAGCTTGCTGCAAAGTGACTGCTTGATAGTGCACGTGTTCTTCAACAATAAAGCTGCCATTGTCATTTTGAAATAACTGTTCTTGATGTGAAAAAGCTTGGATTGGAAATTCATTCATATTATGAATTTAGGCATTACATATGTCAAAGAATATCTCTATAAATTTAATTTTTTCTTCTGTAATTATATAAAGAAAATATGGTAATTTTTTTTTCACCAGGCACCATGTAGATGCCTCCAAATGCCCTCCTGTTGTCCCGTGTGCTGAACAAATTTTATTTATGATGTGGAAAAGGTTGGGAAGCAGCATTCTAGTCAAATCCACTCATTTTATATAAAGAAAACTGAAATTTAGTTAGGGAAGCTCAGGGATTTGTCCATTATCCTATAGTTGGTTGATATGGGGCTGGATTTGAAAATTGAGGATCTTGACACTCAGCTCTCACTGCCTCACACTGACCCCTCAAATCTGATGGAATCTTGGAGGAAAGCATTGATGATAATTGAAAGATGAAAATATAGAACCTTGGAGGAATTATTAAAAGAACTGCACATAAATAGCTTAGAAATCTTTGAGGGCCTACTATCTCTAATGGTATTTAGAATCTTTTTGTAGAATATAATAAATTATGGTAGGATTTTTTTTTTTTTTTTTTTTTTTGAGACACAGTCTCACTCTGTTGCCCGGGCTAGAGTGCTGTGGCATCAGCCTAGCTCACAGCAACCTCAAACTCCTGGGCTCAAGCGATCCTTCTGCCTCAGCCTCCCAAGCAGCTGGGACTACAGGCATGCACCACCATGCCCAGCTAATTATTTTTTTCTATATATTTTTAGTTGGCCAATTAATTTCTTTCTATTTATAGTAGAGACGGGGTCTCACTATTGCTCAGGCTGGTTTCGAACTCCTAACCTTGAGCGATCTGCCTGCCTCGGCCTCCCAGAGTGCTAGGATTA
>CAUYRT010105744.1:0-11013 GCA_963574885.1 Lepilemur ruficaudatus | reverse complement strand
CAGGAGAGGTGTAGAAAAATGAGGGGAGAGCCAAAAGCTCAGTCAAGCAGGTGGGAAGCCAGGAGAGAGAAAGCACAAGGATCCAGGACCAAGTCCCCTTATTGGGGACAGGGTGGAGAACATAAACAAACAGCTTGGGGGAATTT
Source organism: Lepilemur ruficaudatus (assembly GCA_963574885.1). NCBI lineage: Eukaryota > Metazoa > Chordata > Mammalia > Primates > Lepilemuridae > Lepilemur > Lepilemur ruficaudatus. The sequence continues at coordinate 10,867 of CAUYRT010105744.1, read as the reverse complement.
CACTGGTGCTTTTGAATGTCACCAAGTCACAGTCAAGGGAGGGCACACCCAACATGCAGGATCCTTCCATCCACCAGCTTTTCAGGAATTACATTGCCCGTCCCATATTGGGGTCACCCCAGACCACCTGCAGAGAAAGATGTAGCCCTTGGATATGCATAGAGCCCCTTTTCTCCTTTTATTGCTCAGTGGGTACCAAGGCATTGGGATTTGCCAGCCAAGTCTCTGACTGATGGCATAATTGCACGAGCTCCATTTCCCCTACACAGAGGGCTAGCACTAGTCCAGTCCTTGTTTTTGTCGTTGCTGCAAGGACAGTCCTATTCCATGTAATCAAAGGACCATGGTCCTTGGAAGCACCAGCCCACCAAGGTTTCATTAGTTGCAGTCGTGACATTTTGCTACTGAGTCAGTCAAAGCAGGGCAGCTCCAACTCCCTCTCAGGCGGCAGTGCCAGATCCTCACTCAGTAGTCTGGGGCTCAGGTCTTGTTGGCATCCACTGTGGCCTTAGGAATACTGGTGTAGTTTACCACTGGCAGGAGGAGAGGGTCGCTGTGGTCTGTGACACAAGGAGGTCCATGGTGGCAGATCCAGCACGTTATCAGGTTGTGTGTGGTGGCTACAGTTTGGGAGAGCCTAACAAAGACATTACACTTCCAGGCTTCTGCTGCCACATCCTTGTGGAAAAAGCAGATTGACAGGTTAATGCCCCACCCTACCCCTTCCCAGGGGGCCCAGGTGTTCCCTACCTAACAGGTAGGGGTTGGCCTGAGCCGGCATAGTGACCCAGTCTATCTGTTTCTGTCCTGAGGCTACTACATCTGTGGGTTCCTGTTGCCCTTGCTGCTTTACCCAGACCTTTTGGCCTCAGTTGTCCAGTCTAGGAAGGGGGGTTATGTCCTGTTTAAACTTGGTAAGTCTGATAATAGCACCCACCTGACTGGAAGGCTCAGATGTCCCCAGTGCCACTAGAAGAACCCTAGTACCCTGGTATTCCTTGGTTCTGTCCCTACCCTTGTGGGATCCCATAAAGGTGAGACACCCAGGGGAAGCAGCACCCCCAGATTAGAGTCAAGAGGGCCCTTTGTAGGGTAGTGTGGCAGCCTGAACTGCAAACCACCCCTAGGATATGCACTCTAAAGGGATAAAGGAAGAAGGATGGTTGGGAACACTTGTTTAGAGTGAAGTCTCATGGGATATCCAAAAACATGACATAGGTTCTTCTCAAGGGCAGCTATGGTATTCTTGTCCACACGAGTGACATGTATTTGTCCCTTCCAGGTAGCAAGCTGTTGTCAAAATCCTTGGCCCCACAGAGGGGCTCCTTTAATAGTCCATTCAGTCAGCTGCCATCCTCCTGACCAGATGGTGAGGCTGTTGGCAATGTCCCATGAGTTGGTGAAAATGTAGCAAGATGTGGTGTCAGGGGTGGCCTGCACGGCCATCATCATCACTACATGGAGTTTGGTCTGTTGAGGGGAACATGTATGTCCAGTCTCAGACAAAGGATGGCCTGATGGCAGACACAGCCCAATGGACCCTGTCTGCTTTGAGTTTCACAGAGCATCGGTAAGTCATGCCATACTGGCGGTAGGCATGTCTCTGAATCTTGGGCTCCAGGTAGTCACACAGGAGCTAAAGCATCCTCCAGGGGTTGCTTGGTCCCTTCTGGTAAGCTAGACATTTGTTCATGGATCCTACTGATCCCTTGGGGTCCCAGCTGGTCCCAATCTTGAAAGTACCATTTCCATTTGAAAAAAATTTGTTTTTGAATGGCTTGCTCTCTTTTATTTTTTTTTATTTTTATTTTTTATTTTTTTTTGCCCTTGCCCCCCTCCCCCCTCCAGTCAGAGCCTCATTTGAAAATTGAGCTTTATTGGGCCGGGCGCAGCGGCTCACGCCTGTAATCCTAGCACTCTGGGAGGCCCAGGCGGGTGGATCACTGAAGGTCAGGAGTTCAAAACCAGCCTGAGCAAGAGTGAGACCCCGCCTCTACAAAAAATAGAAAGAAATTAATTGGCCAACTAAAATATATATAGCAAAAATTAGCCGGGCATGGTGGCGCATGCCTGTAGTCCCAGCTACTTGGGAGGCTGAGCCAGGAGGATCACTTGAGCCCAGGAGTGTGAGGTTGCTGTGAGCTAGGCTGACGCCACGGCACTCACTCTAGCCCGGGCAACAGAGTGGGGACTCTGTCTCAAAAAAAAAAAAAAAGAAAGAAAAGAAAAAATTGAGCTTTATTGATCCTGTCCAATTTTATTGATGAGGTTTGTAAACACCCAGTGGAAATGGGTAGTTCATGTCGTAGCGTCACATGTCGTGCTCTGGACGTAAGATGCACAGTCTTCACGACTGCCCAACACCAAGCAAGGAGTTGCCATTGAAAGGGGGCATATCTTGGGTTGTTTCCACATCCTTGCAATAGTGAACTGTGCTGCCATAAACATTCAAGTGCACATGTTTTTATTATAGAATGTCTTTAGTTCCTTTGTGTAGATGCCTAATAGTGCTATTGCTGGATCAAATGATATTTCTATTTTTAGCTCTTTAAGGTATCTCCAAATTCTTTTCCACAGGGGTTGTACTAATTTGCAGTCCCTGAAATAAAAAATTAAAAAAAAAAAAGGGACATACCTGGTGGCTGCCTCAGGCAACTTGCGTGTCCAGAGTCTGAGAAGCTGGAGCGCCCCAGTGGCAGTTTTCTGCTGCTATAGGCTGCAGTCAGCATGCATGGAGGTTGCAAACGCCTGTAATTCTATCAGTCTAGTAGGCTCTAAAGGCTTTAAAGGAAGTGCCAAGGTCATGGCTTGCTGAATGGCCTCCAAGGCCTGCTGCTGCAAAGGGCCCTGTTCAAAGTTGGCCTTGACAATCACCTTCGGTAAGGGAGCCAAAAGGACACCCAGGTAGGGCACATGTTTTCTCCAGTACCCAAAGAGGCCTATCAGCTGTTGGGCCTCCTTTTCGCTAGTGGGTACCTGCAGGGTTACAATTTTTTGTTTGACTATATCTGGGATATTTCTTTGGCTTCCTGCCCAAGTGGCCATGGCATTCAGCCTATGACAATCCATTGTTAGTTTCCATGCCCCAAAGGCCTTTTTGACCAGCCAGACTGGGCTGTTATAGTGTGACAGGGTGGTATGGAACATTTTCATCTGTAGCAATTTCTGAATTAACACAATAGTGTCTTGTTCCCCACTTAGTATGTGGCACTGCTTTTGTTGAATAATCCACTGGGGCTTGGGTAGCATAGGTGGCAGGCAGGGGAGTGGGTTTGCCCCAGTGTTGGGGCTTGACTTCTTAGCTGTGAGGGGGCATACCCCTTCAGGGGTGGTGATGTTTGTTCTGTGTCACAAGCAGCCAAAACATCAATGTGTATAATGCACTCAGTGGCAGGAACCATGGTCACCAGCACCCCAAATGTCCCAAAAGGCCCTGCCCACAAGCAGATAAGCTCCACCAGCAAACAAACACCATGGGTCACTACATTCTCCCCCAAACCTCCCGATGTCAGCAGTTCAATTTTTCCCCTGAGGGAGCGTGGTAATATTGTCATGTGGGCTCTAATATCCAAGAACCCCAGAAATGTCTGAATCCCCTTTCTTTTCCCTTGTATCTTGACAGGACTGTAGGGCCCTTGGCCTCTGGTGAGACCCAGAGGCCTCAGCCCTATTCCTAACTGCACCATTCAGCCCAAGACTTTTGAATCTGCAATGTCCTTTAACAAAAAAACGCAGACTGGGCTGCATAAGAATTCTCCGGTCTTTCTTTATGTCATGTCCTTTAGAGCAGTGGTCCCCACTTTTGGCAGCAGGTACCATTTTCATGGAAGACAGTTTTTCCATGGAGTGGCGGTGGGGGATGGTTTTGGGATGATTCAAGCACATTACATGTATTGTGCACTTTATTTCTGTTATTATGCCATTGTAATATATCATGAAATAACTATACTACTCACCATAGGTTGGGACCCCTGCTGCAGACAGGGAGTCTCCCTGTCTGTGGAGGCCACATCCCGTGTTAGTTCCTGCCCTGATCCCTCAGGGTCTGTCTGAGCACCTTTTTCTCACTCTCAGAAGTCTCAGGCTCCATCTAAGCACCCACTTCCTAAGCAGTCTTCTAAATGAGTGATCCAATCAGGGCCCAGCAACCGGGGGCTCATGCTCCTTGCCCCCGTTTCTACATTCCTTTCTCTCTGCCTCTGTCCATGCAGCCAGCTCATTCCCATCTGGTGGGGAGGGGTGTCTTCTGTTCCATTTACCTTTCCTTCACCTTAAAACGCCCAGCAGCGTGTCCCTGCCCACTGTGCCAGGTTCATAACACAGGTTCACTGTGTACTGGTCACCAACTCATTTGAGTCCAGTGAGACAGAACATGCCCATATGCAACAAGTTATGTTAAGTGGATTTATTCCTTAGAGACGGGCAGCAGGGACAGCACAAGCCTAGGGCTCACTGTGAGCTGGTCTGCCAGGGCTCAGAAAGCTGCTGGGGACGGATGGAGCCCTGACTGTGAGTCCTCCTCCGCTTGCACTGCAGTGAGGTGCTTCAGAAAGCAGCCCGCCCAGCAGGGCGGCAGGACAAAGCAGGCTAAAGCATTGAAGGGTATTCTGTTTCTGGGGTAGGAGGACTGGCACAGAGGCTGGGCTGTTCTGGCCAGCTCCCCCTCAACTCAACGTGTTGCATTCCCAGCAAATTATACACTTATTCTTGTGAACTGCAAATGAGAAAGGGGGGAGGACTCGGTTGGTCCCAGGCCATTTAAAGAACTCTCCTGCAGTTGTCTACTTTTTCCATTAAAGCCTTTAGCATATTAATCAGTTATTTTAAATTACTGGTCTGATAAGTCCAACATCTCTGCCATATCAGGGTCTGGCTATGATAACTCTGTCTTTTCAGACCGTGTTGTCAATTATTAATGAAGTGTATTATTTTGATTGATTTTCTAATGTTGATCCATCCTTGCATAGCTGGGATACACTGATTTAGTCTTAGTTGTAATTATTTAATGTGCTGTTGGATTTGGTTTGGTCGTATTTTTTGAGGAATTTTAAATTTATATTTATAAATGATATTAGTCTGAAGTTTTCCTTTTTTGTGGTATCTTTGGCTTTTCAATCAGGGTAATACTGGCTTTGCGGAGTAAGTCAGGAAGTGTCTCTTATTTTTTGGGAGATTTTGTGGAGGATTGGTTACTAATTCTCGCTTACGTGTTTGTTATAATTCTCGCACAAGGCCATCTGATCCTGGACTTATCTTTGTTGAGAGGTTTTTGATTAGATTCATCTACTTTATTTGTGATGTGACTCTTCAGATTTCCTTTTTCACCTTATGTCAATTTTGGTAATTTGTGTGTTTCTAGAAATTTTGCATTTCATCTAGGTTATCTAATTTGGTGTGTACAATTGTTCATGGCACTCACAATACTTTTAGGACTGTAGTAATCACCCCATTTTCATTTCTGATTTTAGTGATTTGTGTTTCTTTTTTTGTCAGGTTTGGTGATCAAAGAAACATCTTTTGCTTTTGTTGACTTTCTATTGTTTGTCCATTCTCTGTTTTGTTTATCTCTGCTCTGGTCTTTACTATTTCATTTCTCCTTCTACATATGGATTTAGTTTCCTTTTTTTAGTTCTGAAAGGTATTCAGTTAGGTTATTGATTAGAGGTCTTTTTTTATTTAAATGTAAGCATTACTATTAATAATTTTCCTCTAAGAACTGATTTTGCTGTATCTCATGGTTTATACTATGTTGTATTTTCATTTTCATTTATCTCTAAGTATTTTCTAATTTGTCTTGTCATTTTTATTTTGCCCCATTGGTTATTTAAGAGTGTGGGCTTTAATTTCCACGTATTTGTGCATTTTCAGCTTTTCCTATTAGTAAATTCTCGCTTATTGCATTGCGGCCATAGAAGCTACATAGTATAATTTCAATAATTACAAAGTTATTGAGACTTGTTTCGTGCCCTTACATATGGCCTATCCTGGAGAATGTTCCATGTACACTTGAGAAGGATGTGTAAGCTACTGTTGTGTTGAGGGTTCTATATGTGTCTGTTAGGTCTCACTGATTTGTTGCATACTTCACGCTCTCTGCTTCTTTATTGGTCTTCTGTCTATGTGCTCTATCCACTATCAAAAGATGGATATTGAAGTCTCCAATTATTATTATAGAACTATTTTTTCCTTCAATGCTGTCAATGTTTGCTTCATATATTTGCTATTTGGTGGTTATATGTTTATAATTACTATATTTTCTTAATGAGTTGACCCCTTTTATCATTATACAGTGCTCTTCTTTGTCTATTGTAATAGTTTTTGACTTAGTCTATTTGGTCTGTTGTTAGCATAGTCACTCCAGTTGTCTTTTGATTACTATTTGTATGAAATATGTTTTTCAATGCTCTCACTTTTGAACTACAATCATGCATCACTTAATGACAGGGATATGTTCTGAGAAATGTGTCACTAGGAAATTGCTTTGCTTTGCAAATATTATAGACTATACTTACAGAAACCTAGATGGTATAGTCTACCACACACTTATGCTATATGGTACGGCCTATTGCTTCTAGGCTATCATCCAGTCATCCAGTACGACATGTTACCATACTGAATACTCTAGGCTATTATAATGCAATGATAAGTATTTGTGTATATAAACATATCTAAACATAGCAAAGTACAGTAAAAATATGCTATAAATTTTTTTTTTTTCTTGAGACAGAGTCTTGTTCTGTTGCCCAGGCTAGAGTGCTGTGGCATCAGGCTACCTCACAGCAACCTCAAACTCCCGGGCTCAAGCAATCCTTTTGCCTCAGTCTCCCAAGTAGCTGGGACTATAGGGATGCAGCACCATGCCCAGCTAATTTTTTCTATATATTTTTAGTTGTCCAGCTAATTTCTTTCTATTTTTAGTAGAGACGGGGTCTCACTCTTGCTCTGGCTGGTCTTGAACTTGAGCGATCCTCCCACTTTGGCTTCCCAGAGTGCTAGGATTACAGGCTTGAGCCACCACTCCCGGCCGCTATAAAAATTTTTTAAATGGTTCACCTATATAGAGCATTTAACATGAATGGAGCTTAGAAGACTGGAAATTGCTCTGGGTGAGTGAATATGAAGGCCTAGGACAGAACTGTACACTATTGTAGACTTTATAAACACTATACTCTTAGGCTACATGCTGTTTATTAAAAAGTTTTTTTCTTTTTTCAGTAATAAATACTGGATGGCCATTGTCATGTATGTGGTTCATTGTTCACCAAAACATTGTTATGCCCCACATGACTGTATTTGTGTCTTTGGATGTAAAGTGAGTGAGTTGTAGACAGGATATCGATGGATCACTTTTTAGAAATCCATTCTGCCTATCTCTGCCTTTTGATTCTAGAGTTTAATCTTTTTACATGGAAAGTAATTACTAATATTTCTACCAATTGGTTATGTATTTTCTGTATGTCTTATATACACCTTTTCCCCTTCATTTCCTCACATATGCCTACCTTTTGTGTTTAATTAGAATTTTTGTAATATACCATTTTCATTCCCTTCTCATTTCCTTCTGTGTACGTTTTAAAAGACATTTTATTAGTTATCATGGGCATAATTAACACCCTAAATTTATAGGAATCTAACTTAAATTTAACTTCAAAAGCACAGAAAACCCTGCTTCTACACAGATTTGTCCCCCTGCTTTATATTTTGATGCATCTTTATAAAGCGTGTCCATTATGATAGATTTAGAATTATTGTTTTGTGCATTTGTTTATTAAACTATGTAGGAAATAAATATTATTACAAACTGAAATTACAATAATGCTGGATTTTATATTTACCCATGTACTCACCAATTACTGAAGTTCTTATTCTTTCATATGGATTTGAGTTACTGTCTAATTTCCCTTCATTGCAGCCGGCAAACTCCTTTTATTACTTCTTGTAGGTCTACTAGTGACAAACTCCCTCAGATTTTTTTCTAGGAACATTTAAATTTCTCTTTCATTTTTGCTGAATAGTTTTGCCAGTTATAAAATTCTTGGTTGATAGATATTTTAATTGCAGCAGTTAAAAAAATGTCACACCCCTGCTTTCTGGCCTCCAGGGTTTATGATGAGAAATCTTGTGTTAATCTAAATGAGGATCCCTTATACTGAGTTTCTTCTCTCTTGCTGCTCTCAACATTGTCTCTTTGTCCTTGATTGTCAACAACCCAGTTATAATGTATCTTGGCTGGATTTCTTGGGGCTTACAGTTCTTGGAGTTCATTGACCTTCTTGAATGTGTAGATTTGTGTCTTTTGTAAAATTTGATAAGTTTTCAGTTATTATTCCTTCAAATATTCTCTATGTTACCTTTTCTAGCTTGCTCCTTCTGGAATTTCTATTATGAGTATGCCGACATGTTTGATGGTACCCTGCAGGTCCCTTCAGCTCTGTTTAATTTTTCTTTACTTTTTTTCCTTTTTGCTCCTCAAACCAAATAATTTCAATTGACCTGTCTTCCAGTTTACTTATACTTTTTTCTGCTTACAAAATCTGGTATTGAAATCAAGTAGTGAGTTTTAATTTTAATCATTGTACTTTTCAGCTCTAGAATTTCTGTATGGTTACTTTTTATAATTTCTGTCTCTTTATTGACATTCTCTGCCTGCTCACACGTCATCTCCTGATTTCCTTTAACTACACCAGAATATTTAAAATAGGTGATTTACTTGGTCTAGTAATTCCAACATGTGTGCTCCCTCAGGGACAATAGCTGTTAATTTTCTGTGAATGTGCTGTACTCAGTTTGTTTTGTTTTTGTATGCTTTGTAATTTTTCATAGAAAACTGGACATCTTAAATATTATAATGTGACAACTCTGCAAATCAGATTCTCCTCCCTCTTCAGGGTTCTTTTTCCTTATAGTTTGTATCGTTTTTTTCAGTGACCTTTCTATTTTATAAGTCTGTATTCTTCAACATGTGTGATCTCTGAGTCTGTATTCTTCAACATGTGTTAAGCTAGTTTTTGACATAGATTTCCCTGAACAGTAGAAGCCAAAATAATAAAGACAGCAAGAAGTGGGGAAGGGAAGAAAACTCAAGCTATTCAGGTCTTTGCAGACTGGCTCTGTCCCAGAGCACTCCTTCAACGCTTAGCCGAGCCGTTTCCAACTCTGCCTTACTCTTCACTTCCTGCTTGTACAGAGTGATCAGCTAGAGGTTAAAGCTTAGGATTTTCTCAGTTCTTGTCTGAGTATGTGTCCTACCCTGAACATGTACATGGCTTCTAAATTCCTAGTACAGAAGGGTGCCTCGGCCTCCCAGAGTGCTAGGATTATAGGTGTGAGCCACCGCACCCAGCTATTATTTCTTAAATGTATGGTATAATTCACCATTTAAGCCATCTCTGGGCATAGATTGTATTTTGTGGTAATGTTTCCATTTCTTTCATAAATATAAGACTATTCTATTATCTACTATTATCTATCATCATCTAGTTATCTATTTCTTCTTGAGTGAACTTTGGCCATTTGTATTTTTTACGAAATTAGTCCACTTCATCCAAATTGTTGATATTATGGGTATAGTATTCACTTATTATCATTTTAATAACTATAGAGTCTGTAGTCATGTCCCCTTTTTCATTTATTTATAATTTGTGTCTCCTGTATTTCTTTGTCACTCTTGCTATATATTTATCAATTTTATTGATCTTTTCAAATAGTTTTTGGTATTATTTATTTTCTATATTTTTTGGTTCTTTATTGATTTCTGCTCTGGTCTTACTTCTATTTACTTTGTTTTTCATTTGTTCATCTTTTTCTGCTTTCTTAATGTAGAAGCTTAGGTCATCACTTTGAGGACTTTTCTTTCTTTTCTGATAAAGCATTTAATGCTATAGATTTTGAAATACTGTGTTTTTATTTTCATTCAGTTGGAAATACTTTCAAATTTCCTTTCTGACTTCCTTTATTTTTTAGTTTTTTAAAGATGGGGTCTCACTATGTTACCCAGGCTTGTCTCAAACTCCTGGGCTCAAGCAATCCTCCCATCTGAGCATGCTGAGTAGCTGGAATTACAGGCATGCACCACTCCACCTGGCTGGCTGATTTCTTTTTTCATTTGCATTATTTAGAAATGTGTCATTTACAGTGACTACAGTAGCAGTACACTAATGTCTGTGTAAATATCACTATACAGAATAAAATTTATAAAATACAAATAAGCCATGAATTAATGCCACTAGAGTACTAATGACAACTTGGTTGTTTGGCTATTTAAACAGCTGACATTTGGGCAGTTTGAGTATGTAAAACTATAATACCGGTTTTCATTTGAAAGATCCACTTGAAAGTTAATTAAAGAGGCCAAGAAACATTATTTAAAACACTATATAAATTTTCATCAGACATACATAATACAAAAGTATTTTCCTTTAATAAAGATTTCCATATGTTATATATTAAATGACAATTAAAATGTCATGTAAACAGAACAAAGTAATAAAATTTTCTCTTTCAGATCATATAATTTTTCTTTAAAATCTGTACATATTCTCGTGATGCTTTCCAAACTAGATCTTGATTTAGATTGGATTCATCAGTAGATCCTACAGGAGAAGCTACATAGGATTCAGTTTCCAATTCAGCAGCAGCTAAAAAGAAAGAATTATATTCTTTATCTAAAATATTTCATAAATAACGAAGTAGAAGTCAGTAAAGAAGAGTTGAGAACTTAATCAGTGTTAGTAAGAATGCAAAATATGTATGCACAACTACAATACAAAATTACTATTAAATATAATGTGCCCATAGTTGTACACTGAGTTAATCATCATTGTGGTTAATCCATGACAGGTATCAAACAGGGCACTACCGGAACACA
>CAUYRT010105743.1:0-19545 GCA_963574885.1 Lepilemur ruficaudatus | reverse complement strand
TGGCATCAGCCTAGCTCACAGCAACCTCAAACTCCTGGGCTCAGGCGATCCTCCTGCCTCAGCCTCCCAAGTAGCTGGGACTACAGGCATGCACCACCATGCCTGGCTAATTTTTATTTTTATATATATATATTTTTTTTTTTGGTTGGCCAATTAATTTCTTTCTATTTTTTTTAGTAGAGATGGGGTCTTGCTCTTTGCTCAGGCTGGTTTTGAACTCCTGACCTTGAGCGATCCACCCGCCTCAGCCTCCCAGAGTGCTAGGATTATAGGCGTGAGCCACCATGCCCAGCCTGTGGTTATGCTTTTTAAAATAGTCCTTATTTTCTAGAGATGCATATGAAATATTTATAGATGAAATTATACGATATTTGGAATTCACTTCAAAATAGTCCAGTTGCTGGGGACAGGTGGGAGTATAGCTGAGGCAATATTGTCCATGTAATGATCATTGTTGAAGTCAGGTACACTGGCTTCATTGTATTAGTCTCTTTACTTCTGTATATGTTCAAATTTTCTCACGTTGAAAAATAAAAAGAAGAGATTTAATTAAACCGATATTTAAAGAGGTTAATTAGCAGAATGCTGCACCAACTAAGGAAAATGAATGTCTTCAAAGAAGCAGAAAGATAAGAAACACAAGCATTACATAGAAAGCCATGCAGACCATTCATAGCTTCTTGGGATGCTAACTAATTTCTTGGTTTCTTAAAGACTATGTCTAAAAAAGAAGAAAAAATGGAAATATGTAATATCAAGGAGGCAATTAATTAAATGGTTTTAAGCATTGTTAGATCACAGAGAGAGTCAAAAAGAAACAGAAAAGCACGGTCCAGTCACTCTCATTGAACAGTACTTTTTAAGCAAAAAAGTGGCATGCATTTATTTGCAACCTACGAGGAAGGCAGTTCACACTGACCCTGTTTGTGCCGAGAAAACAAATTTGAAAGAAGTATCAGGAAGTGACAGGAAAGAAAAGCAAGTTTGTTACAGACGAAAGAATGAGAATGGGATGGAGAAGAGCGTGGGGTGCGACCGTGTGTGCATGCCCGCGGTGGAGCGGGAAGGGTGTGGCTAGCCCTCACACGGGGAGCAGGAGGGCTCCTTTGGGTCCTTTCTTTTACAGCTTCTAAGCTTGGATCTTAATTTTTCTGAGCCTAGGTTTCCTCTTCTGCCACATACACTGAGCTGGCTCCGGGCTGCAGCGTGGAGATTTATGTCAGCAAGTGTGCTTTGTCAACCATAGAGCCAGCACTTTCCACCCCTGAAAGGGACTGCAGTGCCTGGCACATAATGAGTGATTAATAAATCTGACCGTGGTACTGGAGCTCTGAGCCATTATAGTTTAAAGGCAAACCTGAGACAACTCCTGGCATCAAGATTTTCTCCTGTATCACATTTCAAATGCTTCTTCCAACCTAAAGGCTCAGCAGTTTTTACTCAGCATCACAAGGCCAAGAAGAAATCAGGTTGTAAATTGGCTTTGGACTTTTCTGGCTTTATTTTGGCTCTTGTTTGAAATATTAGTTTTTTATTAAAAAAAAAGAAAGAAAGAAAGAAAAGAAAAACATTTACAGCAGCTTTCTTGTAAAAGCAGTGTAATTCTTAAGAACTTAACTGTCTAGATTAAAATCCTAGCCCCAACTGAGCTCCAAGCTCAGTGACCTTGAGCAAATGACCTTACCACTCTAAACACCAGTCTCTTCATCTAAACAACAGGGATAATGATACCTCTCTCTTTGGACTGTTGTAAGGATTAAATTAGATGAAACTTTTTGTATGACGTGTTTAGCCAGTCCTGGAACATAATGAATGGCTGCAGTAGTAATGAAATTACTCCCAGTGGTATTAATCATCCCCATGCTGGACAATTTCCTTGAGGTCTTCTCTTCCCAAACTTGTTGTGGTCTGGACTGGACTAGCCAGAGCTCTAAGCTGAGCTCAGGAAATACACAGATTGTAAGTTAAGGAGAGAGAATATCATTAGTCCTCCTTTGAGGACAATCTCTTAGAAAGCTACATCAGGTATGGTCTTAGATGGTTACTTTAGAGGGTAAAATGGACAGACTGGGACTAACACTGCCCCAAATGCCACAGCCACTGAAAAGTCATGACTACAGTAGTAAATATCACAGGCCACAGTTTGTAAATGTTTACTATGTGTACATCTTTTATTTGACCATTTGTAGCATGTGCCCCTACTCACTGGTCTTAGTATGTCACTTAGTCACAGCATGAGAACTCTGCATTTAAGCTTCAAGTAGCTAACAGCCTATATATATGAATAGTAACGTTAAAATGTTTGCCTCCCCTTTGGCAGATTTGGGAATGGAGAAATAAATCACAAGATCATTTCTCACATACTCAAAATAGAGGAAAGCAAGTTGTCCCACTATTACTTCCTTCCTAATGTTTCAAAGATTCCCCTATAAGACTTCATTTCCCTCTGTCATTCCTTCTTGTGTCCAAGAAGCCATTGGGTTCATAGATTGGTTTCTCAAGAGCTAAGCCACATGGAGGCTTCCCATCAAAATCGCCTTTTACCACACATCATGGGAAAGTCAGGATCAGCTTGCAGGCAAGATCTGAAGTACCAAGAATTCCCTGCAGTGCACACAGACCAGATTCTCAAACCACAGGGTCGGAGCTGGAGTGGTAGTGTGAGGACCAGGGAGTTGGGGTCTCACCCTCCAAGAATGCAATGGAGGGTGGAGGGCAGGACACTTCATTTCTGATGTCTGCAAGGCCCTGTGATCTCAACGGTCTTCCTCAGCGCACCCTTCCCAGGTGTCTTGCACGTCCTCCAGGAGGAAATCTATGGAGCAGAACAACTATACAATAAAAAGTACTAGAGAGATTCAATATGCTTGGTTCATTTATTTAGTACGAAACAGAATGGGACAGAAGGGAGCTGCATTTGTACTCTTTTCTCTTCTGGTTATTATTTTCTTTGTTGTCATTCGCAAGGAAACCAACAGTGCTCAACAAAAAGCATCTCCTAACAAATGTTCTTTCCCTAAAGTCAGTTGGCGCATGCTGCAAACGCTGTTCAATTCAGTGGCCTGAATGAGTCTGGCGGTCTGGTACTGCCCTTTGCCTAGATCAGGGTTAGATCCGTGTGACACTCACTTCATCTAGGTTTAAAACACCCACTCTCACAGCACTGGATACTCAGGGCAAAAGTTTCGTTAGAGAGAGTTGTTGAAGAAACAATAATTGCCTTTCCTCTATCGCTACAGCCGGCAAGCTCAGGTTCCCGGGGCTGGGCTTGCAGGCAACAGAAGTGCATTGCTTCATGCACAGGCCCTCAGCCGCAGCAAGGTGCTGTCAGGCACAGAGAAGTAAGGTGTGGGTGGATCAGGGCATAGGAACCCCCATATTCTCCGTCGCCCCCACCCAACCCATCCCCATCACAGAGAAGACAATTCACACAGCTCGTCCTAGGCACAGCTGGGATGCACAAGCAGATTCCAGAGTCCTCTCGCACATGCCTGACAGACATAACATAACTGGCAAACCATCTGCCCCTTCTAGTCAGACAGGGCTGTGAGCAAGGACAGCCTCTTCTTATATGGAAGTGAGCGCGTCGCCATGATGCCCGCAGATTGCAGTGGGGTACGTGGGGTGAGGGATGGCGTTATGCTGCAAGCCAGATCCTGACCAAAAGCAAATTCCTCTCTAAGTGTGCCCGTGCCTCTCTCCTTACCCTTGCAGCATGAGAGCAAACCCAAACTCCAACCCCTATGAAGGACTGACTTGAGAGTAAGACACGGATAACCTCCCAAGGTAGCCATTTTCATTAAGACAACCATTATTTGCTTGGTTTTCCCGTCATGGAATAAATCTGTTTTCAATTTAATCAGGACGTTTCTGAAATTTATTTCTCAAGTCTACAATTCTGAGAGTGTCAGGGAAGTTAATGAAACACAGAGATGTGATAGTATCATTTTAAAACAGCATATCAGAAAGGGAACACCTCCAAGCTGTTACTCTTTTATACTTTAGGATTACAGAGTCCAGGAGAAGCTCTCTTAACCAATCTGCACTTAACTACTTCACCAAATAACCCACACTCACCTTCTACTCTGTTCAACAACACACTGAGGCCAGAGCACCTAAAGGCACAAGGAAGTGACTGTCTAAACTGCCTATGAACTTCTGCTCCCACAAGGTCCAAAGTGAGCATGCCAAAATTCAGTTGTGTTTGTTTCCAGACCTGATTGTGATAGCTGTTCTTCTTACTATAATTATGTAATTTAATTTAATATTAAGTATATTTAAAACGTTTTAGTGAAAAAAGGAAAGAACAGTTGTCTCTGTTAAAGTGACATTGAGTGTTTTGTGAAGAATCAATCAACATGACTTTCTAAAGTAATGCTATCTAATAGAGATGAAATGCGAACCACATATGTAAATCTACATATTATAGTAGTCACATTAAAAAAGTAAAAAGAAACAGATGAAAATAATTTTAATAATCTGTTCTATTTAACCCAATATATCCAAACAATTATTTTACCATGTAATCATATATTATTTAGGTTAGTGCAAAAGTAATTGTTGTTTCAGACCGTGAATTTTAAATCATTATAACTAGGCTCAAACACATCTTTATTAATCAAAATAGGAGCCATTACAGTTAACATATTTTTGCCAGTGAGAAATAAGCTTGTTTATTCCTGTAGCATAAAAATCCATGCTTCAGGATTCCACAAACTCTTGGAAAGCATTTTCTGCATCTTGCTGGTTGTGGAAGAGTTTTCCCTACAAAAAGTTGTCTAGATGCTTAAACAAGTGGTGGTTGATTGGCTAGCAGTTAGGTGAATGTAGCAGATGACCAATTCGTTCAACTTTGGAAGAGTTGATTGTGTGATGTGAGGTCAGGCATTGTCGTGGAGAAGAGTTGGGCCCTTTCTGTTGACCAGTGTCAGCTGCAGGCATTGCAGCTTTTGGTGCATTTCATTGATCTGTTGAGCATGCTTCTCAGATATAATGGTTTCGCCAGGATTCAGAAAGCTGTAGTGGATCAGACCAGCAGCAGACCATCAAACAGTGACCATGACCTTCTTCTGGTGCAAGTTTGGCTTTGGGAAGTGCTTTGGGGCTTCTTCTCGGTCCAACCACTGAACTGGTCATTGCGGTTGTCGTATAAAATCCACTTTTCATCGCACGTCAGAATCCAATTGAGAAATGGTTCATTGTTGTTGCGTACAATTAGAGATGACGTTTCAAAATGACGATTTTTTAAATTTTTGGTCAGCTCGTGAGGCACCCATTTATCAAGATTTTTCACCTTTCCAATTTTCTTCAAATGCCGAACAACTGTAGAATGGTAGAAGTTGAGTTCTTGGGCAACTTCTCGTGTAGTTGTAAGAGGATCAGCATTGATGATTGCTCTCAATTGGTCGTTGTCAACTTCCCATGGCCATCCACTGTGCTCCTCATCTTCAAGGCTCTCTTCTCCTTTGCAAAACTTCTTGAACCACCACTGCACTGTATGTTCGTTAGCAGTTCCTAGGCCAAATGCATCGTTGATGTTGGGAGCTGTCTCCACTGCTTTACAATCCATTTTGAACTTGAATGAGAAAATCTTTGAATTTTCTTTTTGTCTAACATAATTTCCATAGTCTAAAATAAATATCAAATAAACAGCAAATAATAAGTCTTTAGCAAAAAAACGAAAAGTGAGAAATGCACATTAAATTGATGTATAACATAACCACATTTATTTAAGAATGTATTCCAATATCAAATGGCAAATTTCAACAATGCTAAAGCTGCAATTACTTTTGTACCAAGCTAATAAGTACTATGTAATATGATAAAATGAGACATTTCATATCCTTTGTTCTATGAAATCTTGAAAATCCAGTGTGTATTTTATGCTTCTGGCACAACTTACTTCTGACTAGCCAGATTTCAAGTGCCTCTGCACATTTCTCGGCTCATTACCACTACCTACTGCCACAGTTCAGGCATTGAGCATTTCTTATGTGAACCATCACAGTAAAATGCTCTGCACGGAGCGATTTTCCCTCAACTAACCTGCAATTCTCACCTGCTAGACTTGCCTTTCCCCATCGCAGTACGATGATGTCACTCTGTGTATTTCGCGATGCCTACACAAGGTTATTAGCAGAGTGACTACAGGAGAATTGTCCAGGAGGCTGGCTTATAATGCAGATCTCTAAGCCCCGACTGAATCAAATCAGTGTATCCCCAAAATCTATATGTTCAGCCAAGAACCTGGATGAGCCTTCAGCCTGCTGGCCTGTAGCTTCCTCTGTAGGACTTCTAAGGCTTTTCACTATGTGGTCCCTGCTCACTTTTTAAATCTGATGTTCATCAGTCCTCTCACCCCATGTCCTCATTCTCTATCCCTGCCCTCATGCCTTTGTGCAGGCTGTTCCTTCTGCCAAAAGGTCCTCTGCCTTTTGCTGCCAAATCTCACTAAGTCTTAGTTCTAAATTTACCTACTCTGTGACATCTTCCATGATTCATCAGGTTATATCCAATTCCCAGCTCCTCGGGACCTCTTACGTGCCTTTGACAGCACATCTTATGCATTATGGTAACTGTTTTTGTACCTATTTCCTCTTTGGCCAAGTATTTCTTAAGGGCAAAAGCCAAGTTTTACTTATCTTTTTATCCCCAATATCTGACTCATAATATGTGCTTAATAAAACAATTCTTGAATGCATAACTAAATAAATATTGTCTTCCACCACTGCAGTACAAACATCATACCCCATGGTTAGCAGTGTTTAGAAAAACACCCAGATCTAACCATGAGGGTGCTGACAGGTCTGGAAGTGTCATACATTCTACCAGATGGAGAAGACCCAGATAACATTTCTGAAATTCAGAAGACACCGCAAAGAGATAGATCTATCTAAATCTCTCTTCCCAATTAAAGGTATAGATATAGATCCATTAGTTTTTGTTGAAAGAGCCATTCATAGAATAGTCAACAGCCAAGACCTAATTCTCAGACTAATGGGTTACTAAAGATATTTTTCAAAAAGCTGAGTGTCAGCAATATGGCAGGAACAGCAGAAAAGCAAGGATGTGGATGAGACTGGTCACCTGTCATCTGTCCAACATTTGAATAACCCCTGAGTTCATGGATAGTCCCATGGACCAGGGAGAGCAGTAGAGTGGAGAGGAAGGAAGAAGTCTTCTTTCCAAGAGTTTACAGTCTAGTTAGAACCACTTAAATGTTGCAGGGGGCAAAAGCCCAAGAATAAAAACAAAGTAGTATGGTGGAGACTGCAAATTGACCTCATAAAAAACAAAGCCCATAGCTGGTAAGGAAATACAGGGGAAAGGAAGAGATTTGAGATTTATTTGAGATCATAGATCATTGGCACTGGAAGGACCTGCAGGCAAGACCAAGTCATGCAGAGCTCTCATTCTCGCAAATGAAAACTGAGTGCAAAGAAAAGTGACTTTTTCAAAGCTGTCCAGATGGTTTATTTAACCAGGAAAGCTTTCAGATAGAAATGAGATAAACCTGGAAAAAGAAAAGGTAAGTTTTTGCACAGGGATATTTTGAGGAAGAAAACATAGGTTGGTGGAAAAAAAGAAAGAAGTTGTCAAGAAAGGAGAAGAGACAATGAGCAGGTTTGGGAGATGAAAGCCAGAATTTCTAGTATGGTACAGAAGAGAGTGATGGGAAATGAGGGTGAAGGGTAGGTGGGAGGTGGGGACCAGCCTTTGTGAATGGCGAATCTTGGTCAGAAGAAGGAGCAGGGTTTGCTATGAATCCAACTGAGTTACAGTGCTAGTTAACAAATTCCTGCACTATCAGAACCCAACCCCACTCAGCCACAAACTTTTGGCACTGGAAAGACCTTGGAGGAGAACTAAGGAACTCGTCTTGCAGAGGAATAAGTGCATACTAAGAAGGAGGCAGTGTGTGTGTGTGTGCGGTCTTTGGAAACATGCTGATTTTGGTTTCAACCCTCACCAGTTCTGGGTCTTTGAGTCACTTATTGATGTTCTCTGAGCCTCCATTTCCCTTCCTGTGAGATGGAAACATATTCATCTCATATAGCTACTCATAAGGCTAGACTGTCATGCACTGTTAGCACCTGGCCCGATGCGGAACCCATGACCAGGTTCAGCGAAGACTTCTTCCTTCTCCCTTTGCACTGAGAGAAGAGTAGACTCATGCAAAGTCACCAGATGATGGGTAGCAGAGCCAGAGCAGGAACCCTTATGTTCAGACTTGAAACCCAAAGCTCCAGCCCCACAACAGGCTGTCCTCCTGCCTTGGGGACTGCCTAGCCAGGCTTCCACTCAAAGTTCTGAGAACTCTTTTGAAAAGAGTCATTCTAGAATTGCCATAGGAGACTAATGGGAATTCACAATCAGAACTTCAATTGCTTTCCTTCCTGAAGTTTGTCTCTAGTAAGCTCACAGCCTTGATGAAGAAACAAACCGATCCCCCAACAAACCAAAAATAAAGACAGCAGATCAAAGACAAGCCCTCCATGAAAGTATGTCAGCTGGGGCCAGAGAATAAAAGCTTATTTTTACTGAATGAAAAAGCTATTTTGGCTCCATGATTTCCTAGGGATTATAATAATAATGGTCAGGATTATCAACACAATTCACATCTGAATATGCTCGATATTTCTCACAACCTGAGGACTGGGAACTAAACTGTGGAAAGCCCATCAGTCCTGGCTGGGCAGAGGTGCAAGGTAGACACAGCAACTCCTAAGCTGTAGGACTTTTTGTCAATGTTATAGAAGGAGCTGGCTTTCATCGGATACCCGTTGGTAGATGAGCTTTTGGAATGCGGGCATTTAAGTCCTGGACAGTAAGAAACACTGAGACTTTAAACTAAAAATTTTAATTTAATGAGTACAACTCCTGCTCTTGTCAACGACCAGGGGCAGTGTCATATTTTTTTTCTTTTCTGTTTGTTTTTAGTAATGTATGGGCCCTTGCGTGTAACCAATTTGTGTCATTGCTGCCCTCGCCCTGTAGGACGTCAGATCCCCAGGGGTTCTACACCCCCAAATCAAGCCGTCCTGCCCTTGTGTGCATTTGGGTCACAGTGAGTGTCCCAGCCATTACAACTTACTTTGTGATCCCTAGCTAGCCTTCAGGAGTCTGGGTAGGTAGTTTTGGGCCACAAAAAGAAGACACTACCTGTATTTCCAAGGATTTGAGTGGGGCATCCCAGCGAGGCAGGTTGGAGGAGGAGGGATGAAGCAGTGTGCTCCGAGGCAGGCGCTTGGCGAGGACCTGGCTAGAGCCCCAAGCTGGCGGCCGCCAATCACTGAACACACAGAAGAGGTCACAAGCTGTTTTTTCTCTGCACTGTGTTGTTGTGGTTGCTCCAAGAGGCCCACCGGGACCCACAGGCACAGGTCACTGACTTGAAGAAGGTTTTAGCTTCCCCACTAAAACAGAGATGGACCTACTGGGACTGACAGAGACCCAAATCGTAGCACAGATGAATTTTGTGTATGAAGGAAAGCCAGGCCTGAGACAAAGAAGTCTAAAGGTCTCCATGACCTCCACGAAACTATTCACACTCAACAAATGCAGACCCTGTGAGGCCAGTCCTCCTTGCACGCCCCAGCCCCTAAGTGAGCTGTCCCAGCAGCTGCAGGCTGAGTGGCTCCCTGGCACCAGGGGAGGTGAACAGAGCATCCTGTTTCCCTGCTCTTTTGCCCCTGTAGCCAGGTGTATTATCCCTAAGGCTCCATGTAGGCAGAACTCTCTCCCCTGGGGGTGGCATTACCAGCCCATCCATCTTAATGAAATAGCTGAAGTGGAGGTACAGAAAGACTTAAAGACTTGGCTTGCAGTTGAGCACCAAGTAATCGATCCGATCATTGGTGATAAATCGAATGCAGGCATTTTAATGAGAGAAGGCAGTTATTAAGACAACTAGTGGCATTGCCTAGTCATGGCTATTTCAGTCTCAAAGGTCTGAGTCTGTGTGTGAGGCTTGGCCCAACAGCTGATCTGTATGCAGAAAAAAACAAAAACAAAAATTTTAGGGCCAGGCGCGGTGGCTCACGCCTGTAATCCTAACACTCTGGGAGGCCAAGGTGGGCGGATTGCTCAAGGTCAGAAGTTCGAAACCAGCCTGAGCAAGAGCGAGACCCCATCTCTACTAAAATTAGAAAGAAATTAATTGGCAAACTAAAAATATATAGAAAAAATTAGCCGGGCGTGGTGGCGCATGTCTGTAGTCCCAGCTACTCGGGAGGCTGAGGCAGGAGGATCACTTGAGCCCAGGAGCTGGAAGTTACTGTGAGCTAGGCTGACGCCACAGCACTCTAGCCCGGGCAACAGAGTGAGACTCTGTCTCCAAAAAAAAAAATTTTTAAAACAGTCCAGCAGAGGAATTTTTGCTCAATGGTAAATTTTCATCATAGCTTCTTCCTGCAGCCCAGCTTTTTGCTTAGACTGGGAGATTACTCTAAGACATACATGATGCACTTGCTGCCCAGCTGGATCAGGAGGCAAGGTGACAGTTTGCTGGGCAATACACAAGTCACCTTCCGTAAATGCCTCTCTCCCATGCTACTCTCAGTCTGTATGAAGACTGCATTGTGAGATTCATGCCAGAAACCAATCTTACCCCATTTTATTCTCCCCTGCTGCCTGCCTGCTATGTTCATCTGGAGGATCTGATGGTACCCAGCAAATGGTACACAGCAGATCAGGAAAAGGAAGGAGCCACCTCTGCTGTCATGCAGGTGCCCTCAGTGGCAGTGCTAGCTCTGAGTCAACGATGACATCACTGCCATCCAAGGAGCAAAAGAAAGCACATCTTCCTCCCCCGCTGCAGGACCCCAAGCCACACACATGCCCAAAGTCCCACTGTCCTCTGGTTCTAGTTATTATTCCCTTGCAAAGAGGCAGGGCTTTGGCTTGCTGTGACCCAGGGCTGATTAGAGAGATTGAGCCGCCACCCACTCCTTCTCTTTCACCCTCCCAAGCCCACACCTTCAAGAAGAAGGTGTGAAGTCCAGAGAGGACCTGGCACATGGGGCTCCGTACAGAACCACATTTTGTTTGCAAGAAGGGTGACACTGTGAGCACACACCCCAGGTGTCCTGTGTTCCATGTGCTGCTCCCTACATACAAGATAACTTCCAAACTCTATGACTTCATACACATGACATAATTCCACTGATCTCCCTCCTCAAACCCAAGTCTTTATCCTGGGTATCTCCTCACTGTCCCTGATCTCCACTCCTCCCTGCTGCCAGCCCAACACTGTGTGGTCCCTCCCGCCAACCTGCAGTTACAGAGGAGGCACTGGACCAAGGGGCCAGGACAGAGAATGGCAGATGAGGTCAGGATAGTCAGTGTAACAACAAGGTGGGCTTCAAAGCCCAGAGGACTGAAGTCTTACTTCTAATGAACATGGATGAAACACGGATGAAATATGGACCACAAAGTCGAGGATGGAGGAAGTAACCTCAGTGGCTGCAGGAAGCTGGAGTTCAGAGGGAATCCATGCAATAGTGCAGTGACACATCAAGTAACTTTTTAGAAGTTAAGCTTTGCTTTCAAAAGTCATCTTCCTGATAACCCCAATACATAGATGAGATAAAAGCAAACATCTGCTTGAAAAGGAAACTGCTATCTCATTTTCCCATGGCCCCCTCATTCCCTTCTTCATGGCATTCTTATGGCACCCCCAGGGACCCAGAGGGCTCTGGAGCTAACTAAAAATTCCTGCCATTGTAAAGGCAAGAAATGAGTGAGTTAGGATAAGATAGGTTTTGCTGCAATAACAAACATGACTAAAATTTCAGTTGCTTAACACAGCAGAAGCCTTTTCCTCATCCACATTAAGTCTGCTACTGTGGGCCTGAGTAGCTCTTCAGAGCAGCCATCTTCCTTAGGGTGGTTCAGCTTCCTAGATGTTCTTGTGGCACCTCTGTCCTAACACATGCCTCCACGATGGCCGTATCTGGAGACTCATGCCTCTGCTCTTAAGTGCTTCAGATCAGAAATGACACATGTCACTTCCCATTCAAGCTCATGCAAGGGAGCTGGGAAATGTAGCTGCCCATGTGCCATGAAGGGAGGAGAACCAGAAATACTGATGAGCTGTAGTAATAATTACCACAACCAATAAGGCTTATTATAATAGATGAATAAGACTTGTGTTCCATTTACTGAGTGCATTACAACCTATAAAAGACCACTATACATAGTTTATATTTTGCAGATGAAGAGTCAGAGTCCCACGTTAAAAAAAAAAAAAAAATTCTGAGACTGTCTTGATGTCACACACCTAAGATTTAACTGCCCTGGACATTCTAATTCTTTGTCTTTACAACAGAGCTCCTCGGAAAGGGAGGAAGGGCTACTTAGGGAAGATCAGATGAATTGGTCAAATGAATGCATATGCAAAAAGAAATTATAAAAACAACTCCCCAAGTTTTCTCACTTACAGGGAGACAAAATGTGGCCAAAGGGCAGGGCTGGGGAAGGAGACAAACTCAGTGCATACATCCCCTGCCCAGTCTATCACATTTCAAACATCAAGGCAGTGAGTCATCCCACTTGAGGCATCAGGTTGATGGATTTCAAAGCAGGCTGGACCGAGGAGGAAAGCTCATGGTAAACAAGTAAATGTGTACAATTCGTAGGGATGATTTGCATGCACAGAGCACTGTGCTGTTTACAAATTACTTTCATATGCATGACCTCATCTGCATTCAGAGGTGCCCTGGGCAGGGATGATGTTACCATGGAGTAATGTCATAGTCTGTGAAAGATATAGAACACATCCTCAGCAGCTCTGTAGGACAAGAAATCTGGTTCAGAGAGGGGTTTGGGGACACTCATGCAGGCTGTAGCCCCTGCTCCAAGAGCTGGAGATCCAGTGAATACAGACCTACTTAACTGCTGACTCTC
This sequence comes from Lepilemur ruficaudatus, assembly GCA_963574885.1. Classification (NCBI taxonomy): domain Eukaryota; kingdom Metazoa; phylum Chordata; class Mammalia; order Primates; family Lepilemuridae; genus Lepilemur; species Lepilemur ruficaudatus. The sequence goes on along the minus strand of CAUYRT010105743.1, from coordinate 6,639 downwards.
ATTCTCAGACTCCGCAGCTTAGCCCTGGACACCTCCAGCCAGCCTGTTACAAACCTTTGCTCTCTGGGCCTCAAACAATTTTGCCACCCAGGAGTTTTGCAATAGTTGTATGGAAAATAAATAAATGTAGACCTACCATTCAATCCAGCAATCCCACTAGTGAGTAACTACCCAAAGGAAATGAAGTCATTTAATAAAAAAAGACACCTGCACTTGAATGTTTATTGCAGCACAATTCACAATTGCAAAGATGTGAAATCAACCTAAGTGCCCTTCAATTCATAAGTGGATTAAGAAAATGTGGTGTACATATACCATGAAGTGCTACTCAGCCATAAAAAGGAATGAAATAATGTCATTTTCAGCAATGTGAAGTGAACTGGAGACCATTATCCTAAGTGAAGTACCTCATGAATGGAAAACCAAATACCATATATTCTCACTAATAAGTGGGAGCTAATAGATGGGTACACACGGGCACAAAGCAACATAAAGGACATGAGAAACCAAGAAGGGAGAAGGTGGGGGGTGGGGGTGGGATAAAAACTTACCTATTGGGTACAGTGAATTACCAAGAGCCTTGACTTAAGCATTATATGATATCCATGTAACAAAAACACTGCACCCCCTTAGTTAATATTTTGAAATAAAATAAATAAGTAAATAAACCTTATAGAGAGAAAGATAACTTTAAAAAAGAAAAATAATAAATGCATTCACCAATTGGAAATTAAAATCATGCCCAATTAAATAAAAATAATCTAGCAATCTCAAAATGATTTTAAACATATTTGGGAGGCAGATACAAATCAAGAACAAATGGATATGAAAAAGAATCAATTTTAAATACTGAAATTGGAAAATAGGGTCATTAGAATTAAAGGGTAAGAGGTGGCATAAACTCTAGACTGGATACAGTCAAAGAGAGATTTAGTGAATTTAAAGATAAGACTAAGGAATTCATGTAGCACATCAAATACAGAGACAAAGATAAAAAGATGTAGGGAACTTAGTAAGCATTGATACTAGAATAAACGTCTTCGAAAAATATCTGATATGCATTTCAGATTGAGAGAATATCAGGAATGGTGAGAAGCAATATTCAAAAAGATACCAGCTAAGAATTTTCTGTACTTAAAGAAAGACAGGAGGTAGCTGACTGAAAGAACACAGCAAGCTACTCGAAGTTCTAAGACTGTCAACCCTGAATGCTATACCCAGCTTCAATGATTTAAGATTTAAAGGGTAAAAATTAAGGGCATTGGCTTAATATTTATAAAAATATTATCTTCAATATAATTCATTGTATACTCTCTAGTAAAAGCATAAAATTGTGAACTGAATCGACAACAAATTCATTATAGTAGTCTCTCTGGGAGAGAGAAAAATTGGACTGAGAAGAGTGTTGTAGGCAATTTCAGTGTTACAGGTAATATTTTGCTTTTCAGAAAACTAAAGTAAATCCTGTATGACCAAAATTACCAGGGTACATGGATTTTTATATTTTTAATTTTTAATTTTTTAAATAGAAAAATATTTTAATGGAAAACTCTGTAGATCTGGAGTAGTTTTAAGGAAAGCAGGAAAATTCTTAAAATAAATTTTTCCAGGGCAAGGGCTTTGCCTTCTTTACCTTTTCCCCTGCTTCATTTGGCAAAGTGTTTACCACACAGGAGATGCCCAGTGAATGCTTAATAAATGAATAAAAACCTACCTAAACACCTAGTGACACAGAAAATACAATTGGGTCCAAACACAAAGCTGTTCTCAGACCTATTTCCAACTCAATCATTTATTCATTTTCTCAGCAAGCGTCCCCAGTAAATAAGCAGTTCACACAGATGAATGGGACATGCCCTGCTCTTGCTGAACTCACACGTGGCTCCACAGGCTGAGTTTCCTAGTAGAAAACACAGACAGAGAATGACTACTGTGATTAAGTACTGAAGAGTCCAGCTCATCAGCGACATACTGAGTTTCCTTCTAGGCAGATCTTTTCAAGCGTTTTTCCTTTTCTCTCTCGAAATTAGACTCCTGTAGATGCCCTTATAAAACCCATGACTAGTATAACTGCAAAAACTGCAAACAGGAAAGGAGGAGCTATCCGAATCATTAAAGTTTTTTTCCTCTGAGAATCCAAGTTCTTCCCCCAAATGCTAAAAGGAAACTGCAGGCAGAGAAAAAATATATTCCATTTCTTGGTCTAAAAAGTGTCACTCCAGCATCTGCTGCCTTTGCGAGATAAGCTCTGTGCTGGGGAGGGGCAGGACTGTGCCAGGAAATTGAGGACGTGCGGGCATTTTCCCAAGCTGCATTAACACTTCTTCTCATGCTTTTCAGAGATTAGAACTTTTATCGCTGGCTCACACACATTTAAAAAATTGTATTAAGCTGTAATTTTTTAGAGCAGAATGGACCAAAATTGTTCCCTTTCTCAAGATGTTGTGGGATGACCTGACTGAATATTGACGGCAAGGAACCCAAACCTCACAAAGCCAAAGCTCACCCACTTCACCGCACACCTTTCTCACGATGGGCAAGACTCTTGGTAAGAACAGATTTATGGAAATGTCTCTTTTAAGGAATGGAAGGAAGGGATCACGCTTGCCTTCTGATGACAGGTCCCTGGACAGAGGAGAAACAGAGGTCATCAAGAAAATGTCAGCAGAAAGAGAGTCCAGGAAGTAAGGACAAGAGCATGCAGTTATGACAGGTGAGAACAGGGCCATGAATCTGAGATGGCAGGCCACAGAGCAGGTGGCAGTCATGGAGGGTGACAGACAAAAGGTCAAGCAGATGGGGGTGGGGAGAGGCCCAGGCCAAGATGCTATGACGTAAGAACACGGGGATTTTGATGTGGCCATTCATTGAATGCTTGTCATTGACCAGATTTCTTTTAAATGTTTTAAGTCCATGATCTCATTTATCCCTCTTAAGTTTAGGAAGCAGCTAAATGTTATATTTCTATGCTGTACAGATGAGGAATATCCAAATCAGAGAAGTCGATAGCTAGTGAGGAATAGAGTGTTGACCAGACCTCAGTTCCTCAAACTCCACCGCCCAGGTTCTCTGCCATGGTGTTACCCAGGCCCCCGTGCTGTGCCACACCCCCACATCTGACAGGTAACACCCACACGCTTGCCCAAGGAGGGCATGGTCCTGGGGTGATCAGCCTGAACCTTTAGGTTGGGCCTGGCAAGATAGCAAGGACAATGTCTTCATGTTTTCTGTTTCTCCAGCATCCAGTCTGGTGGGAAGGCAGGAGCCAGTTGCCATGGCAGGTGCACCCACAGCACCCACACCAGCAGACAGGCAGGTAAGGAGGTCTAGGCCACAGGGCTGCACTGGTTCAAGCTGTTGGGGGGAACCTGCCACTGCCAGTTATCCAATCTACCTGGTAGCTGGCTGCCTGACTGAACTCCTGTAAATCAGAGATGTTATTTAGTGCTAAAACAAATTAAGCAGGCTTTAACTATCCATGAAGAACAATTAGGCATTCCCAGAACAGTATCGAAGTTTGAGGTTGAACTAGAAAGTGGGACTGCCATCTGTCTTTGTGATTAGCCCTTTTCCCAGCAAGAGAGAAAAAAGTCATTGCCAGCACTGGCTGAATCCACAAGGAAGAGCTCCTGCTAAATGTGGGACAGTGAGGGGTGGGAAGGCCAAGACATGCCTCTGCCCTGTAGATTTCAGTTTGTCTGGAATGAGAAGGGGATTAACAACCCAAGGGGCCATATCAACGCCAAACCAGTCTGTAGAGTCTATGAGTTAGTCCAGAATTGGAGGGGATCACTGGAGCCTAGGGGAGCCGAGGTAGTCTCCCTGGGGAAAATGACACTTTCAATGGGCTTTTACAGATGAGCAGAGTTCTGGTGAGTAGACAGAAGGGAAGGGGCAGTCCAGCTATGGAAGCAATGTGAGCCACGGCACACGTGGGGGCCTAGAGGAAAGAAGTCTAGAAAGTTGGCAGAATGACCGGACCCCAACTCTGGCCACCTTGAAAGTCAGTCTGAGGAGTTAGGCAGAGGTATGTGCTGGCCAAAACCAAACAAGGGCCCAAACAAATCCAAACACTGTCATCCTCTGCATTTTTGCACATGCTTCTGCCCTGGCGTTGATAACATGACGCTATTTCCAGGGAAAGCTAGGTGGCTTCAGAGAACTACTAGAGCTCCTCGTCCTCTGGGGACTAATGAACTCTGCCCCTATACACAGCCCTTTTTTTGAGGGCTCTATGAGAAACATCAGCCTCTGTGTCGAGCTGCTAGGGAAACTGACAAAAGGTATGTTTCCGGATAGGAACTGGTATAAGCATCTCCTTGGACAAAATGAATCAAAAAGAAAATCCTAAGAAAGGAGCTTGTTAAGAAGGAAAACATTACAAATTCAAATTGTATGTAAAAAGATGTCTACAGCTCAAGACAAAAGGAAAAAGAGTATGACTACCATCGTGTAAAGATTGAAATAGGCCAAGAATAAATTACCTCAACTGTTGTGAGATCAACATCAGAGGGCATAGGAAAACGCATTCTTTTCCTGTGACTGCCATAACAAATTAGACAACAAACACGTGGCTTAAAACAACAGAAAATTTATTCTCTTACAATTCTGGAGGCTGGGAGTCTGAAATCAAGGCGCCAGCAGAGCCACCCTCCTTCTGAAGGCCCTTCCTTGTCTCTTCCAGCTCTTGTTGGCTCCAGGTGTTCCTTGGTGTGCAGCTGTATGACTCCCATCTCTGCCTCCATCTCCGCTGCGTCTGTGTCTTCTCCTCCTCTACAGTTTATAAGCACATTTGCCATGGGGTTTAGGGTCCACCCAGATAATCTTTAACTGAATTTCATCTGTAAGGACCCTTCCTCCAAATAAGTTCATACTCACAAGTTCCAGGGTTTAGGACATAGAGATATCTTTTGGGGGACTAACATTCAACCCACTACTGGAAATATAATTCATTTCCTCTATTTTGTTATCTTGGTTTAAGCTAGATTGTATGTGGCTTTGTTTCCATCAATGGATGAGAAAGATTAATGGCAAACATAATATTTTATTGTCGGCAGGCTCCTTGGAGCCAGAGCCTCCTGAAGGCTCTGAATAGTACTCTGAAGATGGTTAGCCTCTGGCTGTTAGAAATTTGTGATACTTTGTTGCACTCATGGTGTCCAGTAGCATCATGGAAACAGGCTGTTAAACCATAAGCTTAGCTCAAAGGTTTACAACTAAGATTTCTAGTCTAACTTCTTGCTCCAGTGCTCTTCTGATCCACACCCCTTCCACCATACCAACCCACACCCTATAATAAACCATTAGAGCCATTATCCAAAAGTGTAGAAAATAGACACATTTGCATTTCCTGCAGTGGTTTCCATTCAAGGCTGACATCCTCAAAAGGCAGTTGTTAAACTTGCGTGATCTGCAGCAGTCCCCAAATACGGTCTACAGAGCAGTGCTGATGTGACCTAGTCCTGGAACCAGGTTACAGGATAAGACACCATCCTGTTCCCTTTTGGGAGACTGAAGATGTCATCCTCCTGTGGACCACCAGCTTCCCATAGCCAACATCCAGCTGGGACCATCCAACTGTGGCAAAGACTGCTGGCCAACAATGTCCATCCTTCCTGCTTTAATACCAGAACTCCCGAGGTTTAGCTGGAGTTTGTGTGGCTGTGTGAATAGACCCTGGCCAACACCACGTGAGCAGAAGTGATATGTGCCACTGGCAGCTCGTGTCCCTGAAACGAATGTGCATGTACTTCCCTGACCCTTTCCCCTTTTCCCTCTTGCTGGGGAAATGACAAGGATTGACCATCCACCGTGGACTCAGAAATGGAAACTCTACTTGGAGGATACCATTGCCTCCAAGCTGCCCTAGAACACCTCCCTCTGGGCTGTGACACACAGGAGAGAGAAATTTCTATCTCAGTTGAACCATTATACCTTGGGGTTTCTTTGTTACAGCAACCTAGCTAATACCATAACTAATACAATTACATTTAGAATGTCTTTTTTGTCTTTGAGTATTTCAGGGGCAAAGGAAAATAATTGGGGGTTGTGAGAAGGGTGTAGAAGAGAAATTAAGAACTCAGAGCACCAGATCCAATTCTGCTACAGAATTCTGGGGCTTCTAACATCATAAAACATTAGAGCCGGGCATGGTGGCTCACACCTGTAACCCTATCACTCTGGGAGGCCGAGGCAGGCGGATCGCTCAAGGTCAGGAGTTCGAAACCAGCCTGAGCAAGAGCGAGACCCCGTCTCTACTATAAACAGAAAGAAATTAATTGGCCATCTAAAAATATATAGAAAAAATTAGCTGGGCATGGTGTCAAATGCCTGTACTCCCAGCTACTTGGGAGGCTGAGGCAGGAGGATCACTTGAGCCCAGGAGCTGGAAGTTACTGTGAGCTAGGCTGACGCCATGGCACTCACTCTAGCCCAGGCAACAGAGCGAGACTGTGTCTCAAAATAAATAAATAAATAAATAAAACATTGGAGCTGCTATTTTTACTGATATGGAATGATGTCAAGAAAAAATTTTGTTAATTTTATACTTACCTGGCAGGGGAGATACCATGATCACAAAGGTGGTTTTCCCAGGGCGAGGCTTATCCATTGCACTCCGGATGTGCTGACCCCTGCGAT
>CAUYRT010105734.1:0-21776 GCA_963574885.1 Lepilemur ruficaudatus | reverse complement strand
AGTGTTCAGTGTGGGCCTTGAGTGTTTAACCAAAAAATGGAATCCAATAGATACATAACATTCTCTTGACCATAATTTAAGAATGAGAACATGATGTCTTTCCAGTTAGTCAGGGTCAATTGTTCTCAGTTCTGGGGCTTTTGATGTTAGAATAGGACCAGAAGTTGGTCAAGAAAATGTTAAAGTCCTCTTGGAGGTTAACACCAAAGAAAGGAGAAGAAAGATATCTCTCCCTGGTCACAACTGTAACTCAAGAAATGATTATATGATGTTAAATTTATCTAGAACTTTCAATATGAAAACATTAATTTATTTAATGGTCCAAACCAGTTTTAATGGTTTTTCTTCCTGTCACTTTCAACATTGATTTCTAACTATTATAGAGAGAAAGAAGTTTTTTTTTTTTTACTGCCTAAGAATAAGTCAGCCCTTTTGAGAAATTATTCATAAGATGATTTTACTTTATAGCAATATTCTGTCTCCTAATTTGAAAATTGGTATTATAAGTTTATACCTTTTAATGTAGTATGCCATACATATTACCAGTATTTTAAGGTTTTCATTGAATACAAATGTATGTTTTACACGAAAAGTATTAAGTGCTAGAATTATCTTTAATATTCTAAAATATATTAATATTAATTTTTATTAATTGAGAAGTATACATTGAGAGGCTGCTCCATTTCTAATACTTTGAAATTAATCATGTATTTTTTTGTCATTTAATTTAGTATAAACTAGCTAAACATACTGAAATGTGTTTAATCAATATTACTTATTTTTTTAAAAACCACATTTTATATTGGTATCTATTATTTCTAGCATGAGAGAATTAAGGTCAAAAGTTAAAATAAAAATGTTCTCACACGAGATATTAAAGCTCATATTGATTTGACTGTAACAAGCAGGTTTCTCTAAGATTTATTTTTATTTAATATCTCAGATGTAATCAGTATTGATCTTAAAATTCTGTAATCAACTGTACTTGAGCTTCAATTTCAACAAATCTTGCTGAAAACCCATTTTATATATGTATATACATACATATATACGTAAAATTTTATTGAAATAGGCTACTTTATAAAGATTATTTTGTGTTTTTCATATACAATGTGACTTTTGAAGCTTTGTTTAAGGAAAAATGGCTAACGTGGAATCTTACACAAGGTTACTATTTCTCTGTCCTTCAAACAATTTACTGACATAGATTTTCCAATAAAATGCTGAAACACATTTTCCAGGGTGAAACTTTATATGGTACCAAATTTAAGTGCTGTAATTTACATTTAATTGTATATCTGAAAGGTTAAATTTTAATGCTAATCTTAACCAGCTACTATGAAATCATGGGGTTGATCCTGCAAAGAAGGTCAACCATTCCCTGGGTTTTAAATTGAAATGGTAGTCATTAATTTAAATGAGTTAATATGATGATGTATTTCTCTTGAGTAATGGATGAATCCCATAGGTCCTAGTCCACCATGTCAGAAAAATGTTAATACCTTTGTCAATGTGCTTTAATATTTATTTGATTTATATATCTCATTTTTATGATTAATATGTGACTTACTATGTGACTTCTGGGTCAGTCCGTACATTCTGGGTCAGTCTTGTTACATTTTGGCCAAATCTTAATCTGTTTATAGATAAATGTTAATACCTCACCTCAAACAAAATATTTTGTCATTCTTTTTCTAAAATGTTGTAAGAAATTTTGTTTGGAAGAATATTAAGGCAAAAGAAATGGTAGAATAATTAGGCTTTTCAGTAATATTTGAGAGTTGAAGTGGAAAAGTTTATCAGATAATTTTTTTTCTAAAGATATTTTATTTAGCTTTAAGCATATTTAGAGGACAACATTAAATGGAGCAAAAGGTAACACAAGTAGAGTTGGGGAAGAAAGGTTTTTTTCCTGTTTTGCAAAATTATATGTGAGAAAGAAGTAATTATTAATACTTTACTACTTCTCAGTTACCAAGGGTGAAGCAAATGAAATATGAAAATCAAATCTCTAAAGTTGAAAAGCAGAGAGAGAGAGAGAGAGAGATTAAGACTAGAGAGACAGAAAGATAAACATAGAGGATGAAGAGCAGGAAGAATATAAGAGGATAAAGGAGAGATGGAGAAAAAAGAAGATTTAGACAAAGGAGGGAAAGAGAAGAGGGAGAAAACAAAGAAAAGAGGGGGTATATAAAAATGTTTGAGCCTTTCTACACGAAAGTCTAGACTGAACACTTCTATAGCACTTTATATTTCCTAGCTATGTGCAAAATATTTTCATCTCTAAAATAAGCTTTAAAAAATTTTGAAATTATACGCCATTTAAAATTATGGAAAGTAAGATAAAACATTGTACACTTAAAAACTTTTGTATCAATTATGTTCGTGTCTATTTTTCTACTATTTTTCTACTATATTATATATGTGAAGAATTATATTTTTCTAAAATAGTTATGAAAATTTTTAAATACTTCTTTTTGTTATTTTGGTCAAGTTAATAGGACATGGGATTATTTTACTAATAGCAAACCAAAAAGGTGCAATTTACCACTGTTGATTTAAAAATTGTAGACACACCAATCCTATAATACCTTCTACAACTAATTCTATTTTCACCTAAATTTAAATTGGTAATAAAGAAATGCTAAATAATATGGTACTAGATAATAAAAATACTTTCATTAGTTATGTCTCAAAATAATTCAGATAAAATTAACTCTCCAAATATAACTGTGGCTTTCCAATACCCAGGCACAAACCCTATGTAAGTGTCTCTGTTGAAAGTGGGGTGTGTTTGTGTGTGTGTGTTTGTGTGTGTATACTGAGAGGAAAAAAAAAATTGGACCTTTTCTTTGAATGTTATTTAGCCAAATTGTGTACATACAATATTATAAACTAATATTTAATATTTGTTTGCCAAAAGAGATTTTTCCCCAAATAAGCCTCTCCAATACTTTATCAGTATACCAAGTATTCATTGTGCATATAATTTGAAATGATGTCACATAGAACTAGCTAATTTTCTCTCTCTACACATTGATACTAAAGACATTTTTTCAGGTTTTTTTAATTCTTACAAAAGGTCTTTTTCATATTATGTCAATTTCAGATATTCAGATGTTAAATTTCTTTAGCTCACAGTCATTTATGTCGGCTTTTATGCTTCAAACAGTAGACATTAGTAAAATATATCAACATTTGGGAAGACTCAGCAAATATTTTGAGATAAGTTTATTTTTTCAGCACAGAGGAAAAAGTATCAAGAAATAAGAAATGGATTATGTTAAAAATATATTTCTCGCTAGACAAAGTGGACTGGATTCATTAAAATATCACATTTTGTTTTTATGTGGAATTAAAAATATTCACAGATATTTTAAAAGTGGGGATGATATTACAAAAAGTATTGTGTTAAATAAATATCAATTTAGAGTCTACTTGTCCTTCACATATAACAAATTGTCTTCTATAGCTGTCTCTTTGACATCAATCTTTTTCCATTCCGATATGTTATTGACTTACAACATATGTAAGTCATAATTTTGAAAAGATAATACAATCTTAGACTTTTTTAAACTTGTGTGCAACTTTAGTATTCACTTGTTCCTATTTTTTTTTCCATGTTTTGCAAATGAATCCAGAGCAATGGTGACTGACACAGAATCATACAATTAGCTAGTTGTAGAATTAGGACTAAAACTCAAAATTTCTGGTTTCCACCAAATTCCCACCAATTGATCAAATCTGTCTTCATTAGGTTGCATAATCAACTGCTATTATCAATTTGGGGGTTATACTCCACCAATAAATATAGTTCTCACTTTCTCAAACAAACATTAGAGAGAATCACCTGCAAATTTTCCCATTTTGAAATGCTGACAATATCTTCTAAATCTTTATTCTCTTGATATCGAATGGCATACATTTTAATATATATTTTTTAAAAAGATATTAGGTCTTATCTTAGTGTGATTTGATGTTTTTTCATTGTTAAATATTTGAGCAAATACGCGTGTGTTTGTGTTTGTATGTATCTTTTGAAGAGTCGTGTGAATAATTAAGACCCACTGACCTAAAACATAGTATCAGTAGGTTAGGGTTTCTCAATCTTGGTACTAGTGGTAATTTGGGCCAAATAATATTTTTTTTGGATGCTGTCTTGTATATTATGGGACATTTAGCAGTATCCCTGGCCTCTGCTCACTCAATCCGTGTAGCAAAACATCCTCCCCATAGTGGGACAAACAACAATGCCTCCAAATAGTGCAACATGTTCCCTAGGTGACACAATCATCTCCAGCTGGGTACTAAAGTAGGTGGAAGACACACACTTGCCATAGGTAACCTATTTTCTAAGATGAATCTATCATCTGATTTTATCACATTAGCAGAACAGAAATTCATATTACTTTCAAAATGAGAAATGAGCTGTTTTGTTTTATTTAGAGCTCTAGAATATAAAAAAAGAAGCAAAAATATCTGTTTAATATAGAATGATACAATACCAATGGCCTTTGCTTTTCATAAACTTAAAGATATTATTAGGTAATAAAGTATAATAATATTAGTTAAAACTTCTTTTCCTATCTATAATTATTTTTCATTTTAGCTATTGACTCATTTGTCAATAGCTATGTTTAGTGATTACAAATGTGTTTAAAAGAAGCCACACTCATCATCCTGACATTTCAAAAATATATCTAGCATGTAAAAAATACTTAACTTTTTTATGATCTACTCTTTTATACAGCCAATTATAGTTACAGACCTTGTTGCAACTATACAACTAGCAAGATATAGAACTACCAAGATATAGAACATGGTCACGTCGATACTCTTTTCTTGCCAGTCAACAACTATTGTGATTTCTTTCATGTTATATTTGTTTTGCCTGTATTATTAATAGAATGACATTTAAATGAAAAAATACAATATATAGTCATTTGTATCTGAATTTTTTTAGTCAGCATGTTTTTGAGGTTGATTCATCTTGTTGCATGTATCAGTCATTCTTTTATATAACCGTGAATTTCCAATGTAGCAATATGCTGCATTCTGTTTACACATTCTCATGAGGATCAACATTTAAATTGTTTCCAGGTTGATATGATTAGAAATATTGCTGTTATAAGCATTCATGAATAAATTGTAGGTGGCTGTAAGTTTTCATTCATTTCTCTTGAATTGTTATGTGATGGGTAGGTACATTTTTAAATTTATGAAAAATTGCCAGACAGATTTGCAAAGTGGTTGTACCATTTCACATTCCCATCAGGAGTGTATGAAAGTTCAAGTTGTTACATATTCTTGCCAGCAAACTGATTTTTTCAGTCTTTTCCATGCTATCAATTCTAATGGCTCTGTACTGGAATTAGATTTTGGCTTAAATTTGGAATTCCCTAATGACTAAAAATGTCACCAGTTTTTCATGTGATAATTGACCATTAGCATATGTTCCTTTGTGAAATGCCTGATAATGCCCTGCCCATTTTTAATCTGGTCATTTTATTTTTTATTATTGATTTGAATGGATTGCATTTTTTGAAAACCCATTCAAATTTCAGAATTCCAAAATTCAAAATTTTTGCAAAACCTTTTGTCAGGTATATGTGTTCATAATATTTTCTCCCAGTCTGTCTTAACCATGCATATTTTCAAACCTGGTCCTTGCACAACTTCCTTTTCTGTTGCACCCTCAGATTTCAACCCCTTTAAGAGCAGCATGAAACTGAATTCTTATCTCCTCACCTTGCCTAGCCACTTCTATTCTCTATTGGAGGACCCTCTCCCTGTGCCCTAGTCTGGAAAGTACTGCCAAGCAGAAAGTTGGAATTATTATGTGGCTTATCCCGTGTGTTTCTCTTCCCTGAGTGTTCAGTCTGTGCTGTGTCTGCCTCTAGTTTAGCATTGAAAATTCAGCATTTCATTTAATTTTCCTGTTTTATCATTAACATTGCAGAAAGGATAGTCTGGTATTGGCTTTTCTTTATTGACTAAAAGCAGAAAGTTCCTATTGTTTATATACTGATATTTGAGAATAGATTAATTTCACAAGTAATTACACAAAGGAATAAATGGAATCAATATTTTAAATAGTTGCATTTATTTCAAAAAATATATGTTGTTGAAATACAGATTTAATTAACTAATGGTGATTCAAAATTTTTCATGTATTAATACTTAGAAATTTTTTGAAATCGTGAAAACTATTTTAGCGTCTACAAGTCACAGGAAAAAAAAAACATGCTATAGAGTCTAAGGACTTGGGCTATGAATAAAAATTGAAAATTTCAAATCATGTCTTAACTTGTTTAATATCTATGACAGAAATATGCCAATAATTCCATAAGAGAAATTCAGTTTATTTGTAGATTCTCTGGTAGAATGATTTTCAAATATATTTTAAATATAGGATTTATGACTGAGAAAAATGTGATAATTTTAAACTATTTCATATTTTATTAGAATAAATTAACATCATAATTGTAACATTGATATTTAAAATGGATAGAAACTTACTTGATTCAGATTTTTCATAGAATACAACTATGTGTTGAATTCTAAATATTATATAATTAGAATTACTATTTGAATTTTTTGTATAGGAAAATAATTTTACATAGACGATTCTGTAAAAACAGGAACTTATTCTAAGTGTGTGATTCTTATAATAGTATTTACTTTATGGCCATAATTATTTAAATATTAGCTCTTGTTTCAAAATAATTTAAAATGGAGAATTTTTAAGATAGTAAAATAGATGCTTTTTAAAATAGATTATTTCTTTATCATTCTGGATTTTTTTCCTCTAGGAAGAGTGGCTCTAAATTTCTTTTAAAATTCTGCCCATATTTCTATTTTTATATATATGTGTGTGTGTATGTGTGTGTGTGCATATATATGTATATATATAAATGTGCTCCTTTGGGATAACTGGTTATTTGTAGTTTTTTAAGACAGTATGAAATTGCCTAGAATATTTAGATATTTTCTGTTATAAATATAATATAAAATTTAGACAAAATGTCTTTATCTTAATAACAGTTGTAATACTTTCAATTAATATAAAATATGCAGAAATTATAGTATACTTTAAACTTTATTATGTAACCTCTTGATTGTTGCAAAACTCTCAATACCTTAATACAAGTCTTATTCTATTACAAGTCTTATTACAAATTACCATTGTGTGACAGAGTACTATAACAGAAATCTGAGTACAAGGGCTAAATCAAGAAATATTATGCAATTTTTTCTCCAGTAACAAGACACCTAAGTATACATAGGCTGCCATTGAGAACCCAGACTCCTTCTCCCTTTGGCTTTACCATTGTTAGTATGTCACTTTCTTCCTCAGATTCAAAAGATACTTCTGTACCACAGAGTACCACGTATGAATTCTAGATAAGAAAAAGTGAGAGAGCAAAAATGAAAAAAATCTTATTACCAGTTGAGCCTATCTCTTTCAGTCAAAAATAGCAGCATTCATAGGGACTTATGCTTAGAACTCATTGCCAAATTATGAGTCTTTTGGCTAAACCAGTTAGTTGTAAGTCTAGGTTGTCAGTGCTGTTAACCAAGTGGATTGCTGCCATGAACAAAACCAGGGTTACATTAATAAGTACAAAAGGTACAATGGATAATAGTTAGTAACGTCTACCACAGAGAGCTAAAAAAAAAAAAAAAATGACCTTTTTTAATGAAACTTTACTGTATAAGCTGACTATGCAGAGAAAAGCTGAGTTAGATATTTTATTTGGTTTGCTAAGGGAAATGGAAAAGATATTTCTGCTTATGGTTTTATGGTCTGTAGCTACTTTATATTTCTATTTTACCTTTGGTCAGTATATCTGTATGCTCTATGTCTTTCCATTTTGCTGTGTAATGATAGGGTGACTTATAGTCAATAGTTTGTAAGACTAAATCCTTAACAGGGTTGTTTTTTTTAAAAACAGTGATTTTTTTTTATAAATCTCAGGGATCTACTTCATTGACTAATGTTATAGAGTAGGAAAACTATATTTTCTGTTCCCATTTAGGAAATTGTTGATATCTTGGCTAAGATATCACATCATTTTCTGGAATTGTGTTACCCTGACAATTACACGTCAGTAAACTAATATTATAATTGTTTATTGATATAAATACACACACCAGTTTAATTTCCCCTCAGCAAAGATATATGTTTCTCTATATTTTTAAAGTAGAGAGAGATTATGGCAGTAGAACTTCTTCTCTGGTAACATCTCTTCAATTCATCCTTTTTCTCTCCTATCAACTGTACATATATCCTGCATTTTAATCCTCTCTTTTCATTTCTTCCTTTTCATTTACACTTTCTTCACTCCAACTGTCACACTTCCTGTCCTGTTCTCCTTTTTCCAAAAGGTGTGGCATGACAATAACCCCAAAGAAGACAAGATCCATCTCAGAGACTGATAAAATAAGATACTTGAGTATGACAAATCTGAGTCCTATTCAGTGGGCAAACTGAGAAAAATGTCTAAAAACACTTATATTAATGATATTAAATTATCTGTCCTTTTAGTGATATATGTATAGAGGGACACATATACTTATGAAAATAAGTATCTATAAATATATAGACTTTAGTAACCACACAAAACTATATGCACACATACAATCTATGCACATACAAAATTATGTCTTTACAAATAAATGCCATTTGAAATATCAGTGAATGAGAATTTTTTAAATTTTTTATATATTTAACTTACATGTACATATATACACATCTATGTTGCTACATATCTATGTTGCTACCCATCTATTCCTTTATCTATTTAGAGCTACAGCTGAATCCACATGTGTGTTGATAATTTTAGTATGAGAAGATATACTCTATATTTGATAAAGTTAATAATACAATTATATTTTTATTTATTTTTAAGCCTATCTAAACTATTGATGTTATCCTTTCCTAATATCCAGCACCTAAAACCAAATTTGATCTGTATCAGCTAATCAATTAATGCTTATTGATTGAATGAGTCTACTTTTCTACTTATATTTGTTAGAAATCATTTCTCATTAATGATGTCCTAAAAGTCATTGACTCGGTTACAGTCATGCATCAATTAACAATAGAATACATTCTGAGAAATGCATAGGTAGACAATTTCATCATTGTGCAAACATTACACAAACCTACATAGTATAGCCTACTATACATATTGGTTGTATCATATAGCCTAATGCCGCTAGGCTGCAAACCTCTATAGCATGTTACTGTACTGAATAGTGTAGTCAATTATAACACAATGGTATGTATTTGGGTATCTAAACATAGAAAAGGTATAGTAAAAATATGTTAATATAATCTTATGGGACCAGTGCTGTATACATAGTCTACTGTTGACCCCGAAGTACCATTATGTGGTGCATGACTGTAATTGTTCAATTACCTTTAAAAATGTTTTTGAGCATGAAAGTATTATTTGACAATAAGTAAAGTTTTATTTGTTATTTTTCACATTTTTTAAAGACTTTGGAGAATTAAATGTAGCAACCGTTAAGCTTAAATAAGCCAAAGTCATGTAAAATTTCTTACAAATACAGTTAGTACTTCAGATAACTAGCTTTATTTTCAAAATCTTGCTGATATTTTTCTGCAGATCTGAAGGGGATTTGCAGAACTGCATGAGGGAGAGTCAGTCTCTGAGGATCTTCTCCAGTTCTCTTATTAAATATGTATTTCTTTACTTTAGCTTGTGTAAGTCTAAATTTCTTTAAAAAGAAGAGATGTGACTGGTTGAATAGTTATAATTTTGTTTGAAGCTTTATATTTTGAAGCTTTATATGTTTTACCTTTTGATCAAAATATTTCTTAACTTTGCTAGAGTTTTTCAGGAAATTTGGCTCCTAGGATTAACTGAAGCACTTTGTTATAAACTAAATTTCTCTTAAAATTTTGTCTGAACGCTTGCTCAGAACTTATTTATTTCACTTATTTCCTTTAGTCCTTTCTGATTTCTCATAAACTCAACTCAGCCTGGTTCAGTGACATATTAAGCTAATTATTTTGTATGCTAGATAGATTATGTTCTACAAAATTCTTTCTCGTTTTAAAGGGAATACCACCCTCATTCTTTAGAAGTTCATTGTTTCTCAACATCCATGGCCAGGAGTATTTTCATTGTCAATACTGCAGGAAGTTTTGTTTTGTTTTGTTTTAATATATTTTCCTTGAAAATAAAAGAAGCTTACCTTTAAATCATAAAACTGAAAAGAAACTCAGTGTTAATTCAATCCCTTGTTAAAAGAAAAAAAATTGCCAGCAAATGTAGTATCTTGCTGAAAGTCATAGAGCTATTCAGCGGTAGGCTTAGATTTTTAAAATATTACAGCCTGGTGATCCTTTACCATAGTAAAATGATGCTCGTTTATTGCATTTACATAAATACATATGTGTTCTAACATATTTGAATTATTATTTTCATATTTTTGTTATGTGTTTTGGTTTGTTCTGTGGTTGTTACCACCTTAAAAGCCCAGATACGAAATTTGTTAAGACCATTCTTCCTGTACTTCACAATTTTGTATTTTGTTTTCACTGTGGTCACACTGCGAAGAAGGGATGGATTCCCCACTCTGTCCACACAAAATTTGGTTCAAATTCAAGATGCCCACACACATTCACAGATAAGATATGAAAAATGTTTACTATTCAAATGATAAAGCTTTCCGGGGAGAGCAGGGCAGGCTCCCAAGCAGTCTAAAAATGGGTTGAGAAACCACGGAAAGGAGACCAGCTTCATTTTTATTGTGCTTAGCAAGTAGGGCTGGGATGAAGATTCCCACCTATATGTGGGCTTGGGCTTTCATGCTTTGAACTTAGCATATGGTCCAAAGAAAGAAGTTCCCCAACTTTCTTATCTGCTCACCTAGCTGTAATGCAGAGAGCTCTGGGAAGAGGGAGTGGTAGGGCTTGAAAGAGGTCAGCAATCAAACATCATAAATGGAGCCAGATCCTCTATTACCCCTCTGATTATATTCCTTATAATCATTAATTATTATAATACTAGCTCAATTTTTTTAATATAACAGAACATTTTAAATTATATAATTCTTATTCTAATAATTTATGAAATTATAAAGTAAATTAGGAGACTACAAAAGATGAAACTCAGTTTGATTAACATGTTGTATTTTCAAAATAATAGTTTTTGTCTTAATGTGTTAAATTTAAAATAACAAGGGGCCAAATTTCCTGATTACACTTATATAGGAGTGACCACATAAATAATTGCTGCCTAACACTGCAATCTTGTTCCTTAAATAATGATGTGTAGAAGCTCATTTTCCTTATTAAGCTTTCCAAAGGGGCTAATAAACATGTCAAATCCATATTACTTAAAATTCTGAAAGTTTGTTTCAAGTATCATACCTGAGAGCTTTAGAAATCCTATCTGTGGCCTTGTCAGCAAGAATTACATTCTAAAGTTGATTATTCTAAAATTAAATCTGAGTACAGACAGAAACACTCAATCAATAGGCTGATCATAGAAAGCTCATGTAGACTGGAGGTTAAATCACAAACAGCAGTTTTCAAGGTCTCACAAAATAGAAATAGTAAATGATAACCTACTTAATGCTACCTCCAAATTAAATAAATTACCAATCAGACAACAAGGGATAAGAAAAAAACAGAGGATCAAATTATATTTAGAAAATTCAATTAATCTTAATTAAGGAGTAGAACATTATGAGGTACAAGCTGCATAATGATAAAAGTGAAGTAGGCACAATATACTGAACCAGAGACAACAGGTGTCTCCTTTCTACAGCTGTGACAGATCCCATTAGTACAGTACTCTTCCTTTAAAAGGTTGACTTTGCAACTTATGATAATGAGTAAATTAAATACTATGAGGTCAGTGCTGTGAAAAGCAAAACATAAAGTAGGCTGGATAGAATCCGGAGTGGGGAGAACACAGGTGAAAGTCCTGCCTCACTGAGAAAGTAACACATAAGCCAAGACTTGAATAAGTGGAGAGAGTTAGTGGTGTCGGTAACTGAAGAGAGAACTTCGAGCAAGAGGGATACACCTTGGTAAATTCACTGAAAATCATTTAATTGTACACTTAAAATGGAGTGTTGGTTGTACATAGATACAGTTGGAGGACTATGTATGTACTCTATGGACTACTTTGACAGAGTAGATTTTTGAATGTAACAAGATAAGTCAAGTTGAGTGGTAATATATTTTGGGAAATCAGCTCACTACAAATTGTGACTGTAAACATTGTACTGTAAATGCTTTGTAGTTTTTCCCCAATAAAAAAAATAAAAAATAAAAAAAAACTAGGAAAAAAAAAAAAAGGACTGGAGCCAATCCACAGGGGCTTCAAACTGGCCATAGATGAGACAATTGAGCATCAAAAAGAATAACTATGATTGATTGAATCTCATTGAATATAGAAAAATCTATGAATTAAAAATAATACTGAAAAAATACATATCCAAAGCAAATGAACCAAGACTGTTTACCGTCGGAGGTAGCTAGCACTCTAACATCACACTTTGAAAATAAGTCATTAAAGGGAAAGAAATTAAACATTTACCTTGCTTTGCCCAAACTGTAGTCTTGTTTGTGGAGCTGCCACACCAGTCTGGAACTGCTCAATTAAAAAAATTATTTTCCAAGCAAGAGAAGTCCTTCTGTGTTGAAGTCCCTTTATTGGGGTTTCTGTTATATACAACTGAATCCCATTGTACCTGATGCAACATACATAAATGGAACTCTCCATTTTATTGACAAATGAGGTTGTTTTCTCCCCAAAGAGCTAGAATCCCTTCAATCTCACTGTACAGTTTCTTGCCTCTGCCAATCCCCTTCATTGACATAATAATTATAAATCAGAGGGGTGCATAATTTCAGCTCAGGAGAGGTAGTGGACAGATTCTTTAAAGAAAAAATTAAGTAAAATTTCCATGGCAGCCTTTCCATACTGAAGGTATCAAGAGAAGATATAAAAGAAAGTATTTTAAGGATGATGGGGAGGAGAAGACTGGGGTATCAACTTCAGATTCAGATTCGACTAATATTTAGTCAAGGACGCTCTGGGCCAGGCCTTTTGCTAGGAGATTTCATGTACATTATCTGATTTCATCCCCAGTGATTTAATCACAGGACTCCATTTTAGCTGTGTGTTTCCCTTTCCTTCATCAAACTTTTATTGATTATAAATGAGATGTTGACATTGTACCTTTTTATTTATTTATTTTTTTTGTCACTATCCTTCTTAGGAGGTGCTAATGAAAAGTAAGGTAGCCAGAAGCTGAATCAGAGAAGCCCGTTGTGGCAGGCAGAGTAATGGCCCCCCAAAGACGTCTACAGCCCTGAAACCAGTGAACACTTTAGGCTACCTGGCAAACGGGAATCAAGGTAGCAGATGGAGTTAAGGTTGCTAATTAACTGACTTTAAGAGGTGTTATAGATTAGCTAGGATTAAGTGAGTGGGCCCAACATAATCACAAAAGGCCTAAAATTGGAAGAGGAAGGCAGAAGAGGTCAGAGTGATGCACTGGCATGAGAACTTGACCAGTAGTTGCTGGCTTTGAAGATGGCAGAGGGCCATGTGCCAGGGATGTGGGTGGCTTCTAGAAGCAGGAAAAAGCAAGAAAACAGATTCTCCCCTAGAGCTCCCAGAAGACAGTGCAACCCTACTGACACCTTGTTTTTAACCCAATGAGACCCATTTCAGACTTTTGGCCTGCAGACTGTAAGGGAGGGTGAGTTGTTTTAAGCCAACAAGATTGTGCTAATTTGTTAGAGCAGCAATAGGAAACCAATATACCTGTGTATGGCCAGAAAGTGAGAGGAAAAAAATTATTCCGTAGTTGACTAGCGGATTTGTGAAGACAGTGGAGTTCAGAGCAGTCAATGTACAGCCTGTCATTACTGTACCTGAAAAATGTCAAGATTTAATGATGCACTGGTTGACAACAGCATTGGGGAGAGCCATTCTTTGCAGGACATAAAAGTAAGGGGTAAGCAGATCAGAGAAGTCTAAGAAGTTATTAGAGATTCCAGGTGCAACTCCTGAGTCCTAAAGCCAGGGCATGCTTTGACAACGAAGTACTGAAATAGCCCAAACTTTGACACTATGTTGTTCTTTCTACATTCCTGCTTCCTATCCAGGATCCCAACCTCTAAGGGGTAAAAAATGTTTCATTTTATGCCTATATTTTTTCTTTTGTAAGGCAGCTATTTCTCCTTTATCCAGAACACTTGAACAATGAAACGAAAACCAAAAATTTAATAGGATCATCTCTATTAATTTTTTCCTATTATTTTTCATTTTCTGAGTACATGATGGACTCTTGAATTCTGCACACTGTGGTACCTCCTCCTACCAGGAAAGTTTTCTCCTGCTGTTCATTTATGGGTTCTGTTTGTTTTGGCCTGTATTTTAGGAATAATTATTCTCTTCCTGTTGAATCTCTAGTGTCTGTCCTACATACTTGTCATATTTGCACCTCTGTTTTTTCTCATGCTTCTTGGGAGGTCTTCTGCAGGTTACTCTCCAAATCACTGCTTTCAGTTTTCTTCCCTATCAGTGTGATGATTTAATTCTGTGATTGTATTCATGGTTTTCTTCAAACAATCATCCCATTATCTCATACAGTTCTTTTGACTTTTGACTCAGCTAGCTCCTTTTTCATGTTTGTTGTCTTATCCATATTTCATCTTCTATTTTAAAAGATCCACATTTTCCTAAATCTTACTGAGGATACAGATGTGGTTTTCTAAAAATTAGTTTCCTATAAAAATATTTCCCAAACATTTGTTCTTGAGTGTCATATTTTCCATTGTTTATGTTTTATAGGTTTCCCCCACCACTTAAAAAATTTTAATTGTCCTTGAAAAAGTATGCAGCCCTGGTAAGTGCCAGCCATCATGGGGAAATGATCAGTGTAAGAATCCTCTATCTGCATCTTAGATTGGAAGACTGGAGTTGCAAACCACCTAGCCCATCTTTCTGATAGCTTGTTACTTTTTATTTATTCTGCATCTGTTCATTGTAAGGGATAGATCCCTGAATTTTAGGAGATGGGGCTTCTGATCTTCAAAACTGACCCCCCTGCCCCCAGGGGAGAAACATCGCCAGCAGTGTGTGTTTCAGCTGGTGTTCACCCCCACCCCAACTTAGAGCCCCTCTGCTAGTCTCTGGGCTTCTCAGTCCAGGCTGTTGTATGTGGCCATTCTTCCTGACAGCCGGCAGATGACTGAGCAGCATTTCTAGTTTCTAATGCCACCGTAACTCTTTCATCTCTTTTCTTTGGGTCCACAAGTGTTTTAATAGGAAGAAAGAGGAAGGACAGTTGATGTTGCTTGGTTTCTGCCCTCTGGAAGCCTTGGCTGAGAATCAGTGGAAACTTTACTGCTGGGCTTTCAGAAACTTTTCCTACTTTCTAATTTGCCTTGACTCCCAAATATGAGCCCTTTGCTCAGCTATCCTGGTTTCTTCCCCTTCCCTCTGAAATGCCACCCTCATTCCATAGCCACCATCTTCACAGAAGTTTCTTAGGTTGGGCTTCTGCAAAGCTGACTCTGAGATAGAGATTAGGGTGCAGGGGGTGTCCTAGGGATTTGCCTGGGATCAACAGCTGTGGGAGGAACTTCAGGAAGCAGGATAAGGCAGTAGTCGAACTGAGATATAGTCCTAACGAAGGCCTCGGGCAACCCCAGAAAGGACTCTGTTCATTTGTTTTATTTATTTATTTATGAGACGGGGTCTTGCTCTGTTGCCCAGTCTGGAGTGCAGCGGCACAATCATAGTTCACTGTAGCTTTGAACTCTGGGGCTCAAGTGAGACTCCCACCTCAGTCTCCCAAGTCAGTGGGATTATGGACATGAGTCACCATACCGGGCTGGGATAGCCTTTTAGATGTCCAGAGTTGGACACGGAGCCAGGACTTTATATCCTCAAATGATCATTCTATGGACATGGACTGCCCTTGGAGGAGGCATGACCTTAGGTGAGGCAGTTTAAACAGGGTTGATGCTTAGGACTGTCTTCCAGTAGCACTCCCAGTTGCTCAGGGAATAAATCCTTCATTCCTGAGGGGGAGTCTGGGTGGTACAGCACAGTCTGTATGAGGCAGGCATTAGCTGAGACAGGCCAATACTTTGGCTTCTGGGGTGGAAAGGAATTGAGATGAAATAACACTGAGTGCCACCCTTCATTGAATTGATCAAGGTACAAGAGCAAGATTATAAACTTTTTGCAATAGATGAGTAAGATAATAACCAGATGCCCTTAAATTAGAACTAGAATTGTTTAGAGTTGTTTAGAACTAGAATTGTTTAGAGTACTTCAGGCTAAAAATAGTTTTGATGACAATTCGTGAAGAAATTACAGGCTAGCACTAGATAAATATAACTCTCCGCTAGGAAGTGGTTAAAGCTAATTAGGAGTCACCTGTTTTGAGAGGCAAAGAATTATAATACAGAGACTCGTGAGCTTTGAGGAAAACGTGTTGTCTCTATAATCTACCTATGTGTTATGCAAGAGTCGTGAACTGATCACAGACTTTAAGTGCCTACGGGATAGATTCGTATTGCACTCAATCGTAGATGAATTCCCCATTTACGTCCTGTCACGTTGTGGGTCAGCAAGGCCACAACGCGTGGAGACTATGATTTAGTTGCTGGGGAAACGCCTCCTCAGAGGCAAAGCCCCTGTAGGCCTCAAGGCTCATGAACCCACACACCTGCAAGGCCAAGAGTTGCACGGGGAGCAGAGTGGCCAGTGTCTGTGATGAACTGCAGCAGGGACACTCCGTTAAGGTGTGGCCCTTCCTCAGCACCGGTTCCCCACTGTGTCCGTGTGGGACATGGGCCTGGTGCTGCCAAATCCTTTGATTTCTCGAGAAAAACTGGAAACCTAAATTTCTATGTGAAATACTCAAATTTTTTTAGCACAAGAAACTAATTCAGATTAAAACAACAACAACAACTGTTTGAGCCAAACAATAAATGTCTGAAGGTGGAGTCAGGCCCGTGGGCTGCCAGATTGTGACCTCTGAGTCTGATGTTTTATGAGAAACGTTTTTGGTGAGGTCAGTCAGAGTTAATGTGTAAACAGAATGACGCTATAGTTTATGGTAACAGCATATTGTTATTCAAATAAACGTGCAACACCAAAAATGTTGGCAGCATGCATTATAAGCATCATAACTATATATTTGTTTATATTTGGCAGTAGTGCAGGACAGCAAAAAACTTTAAGGCTTTTGACCAAAGTCCATTATAAAATATTTAGAGACCAAAAATCTAATGCTGTTTAATCTTCAAAGTCAGTAGTGACATGGACACATACTGTTTGATATGACCAGTATCTTCTTTCTATTGGGAGTCACACCTCCCTGTTTTGGGGAATTACTCTTCTTCCTCCTCCCTGACTCCCATTCTGGTCATGTGGTTCCACTGAGAGCTGCCATGTATTTGCCCCACCTTCATTTCCTGCTCATTATAGATTGGTCTGATCCTGAGTCCTGACCCAAGGCACACAGATCAGAACTCCCTGAGGAAGTCTCTCTCTGCGGTGATTTTTTTCTCCACAAATAAGGATCTGATGGCCCAGAAACTGAAGTGGAAAAATAGATAGCTGATCTATGCAGGGCTGGGGAATGGCGAAGTTAGTACGTTGAAAAGTCAGGGGAGTGAGGGAGTCTACCAAGGCAGAGAATGTATTTTTCATTTCTTTTTATTATTTATATTCTGAAAGTTCTGAGAAATAAATTTTAACACATTGCAGAAATCTGTGAGCTTTTAATGTGGCATGAAAGAGGAGGCAAGTGAAGCAAAAATATGGGTGATGAATATGAATGCTGAATTTGTTAAGGTTCAACTGGGAAGTCCAGGAGTGCACCCAGCTTCAGGCAAAGCTGTAGCCAAGGGCTCAGATAATGTCACCAGGGTTATGTCTTTCTCACCTCTTGGGTCTTTTCCCCTCTTCTTCTCTCTGCCTTTCACTGTATTAACTACATTTTCTTTTTTCCATGCCCCTCTTCTATTGTTTTGTATATGTGTATGTATATAAATCAATAATTTGCATTTTCAACAAAGTCTAAATTTAATCAATATCTATCTTCAAACAATAAAGATAATATTTTTACTTCTCTCCACACTCTTCCCCTCAACTCCCATGTTACTACTCTCTGACATTTTAGTTCAGGCTTGTTTTTAAACATTTAATTTTTAAAACACTTATTATTCACTTTGATTTTCCTACTCTATTTTAAATGATTTATTTTCTCACTAGGACTTTTTGCATCCTTTCCTTAAATTCATTTCTTTTCTTGCTGGAGTATACCCTAGTGTAGTTCTTTCAAAGAGAAGCTTTGGGTGGTAAAGTTTCTAAATATTGTATGTCTGAAAATATCTTTATTTTGCCTTTATATTTGGATGATAATTTGACTTGATATAGAATTCTGGACCCAAAATTACTTTTTTTTGCCTTCTGGCCTCCAGAGTTGCTGATAATCTCATTCTTGTTTCTTATAGGTATTGTACCTTTTCCTTCTGATAGTTTTTATAGAACATTCCTTTTATCTCTGATGCTCTGGAATTTTACATGATAAACTGTGATAAAAAGCCTAGAGGATGCATAAACCAAGAACTGTTTGTCATGCTCAAAAGTTTGCAGGTGAAATATTATGACAAAGCAGACTTATATAAGAAACACACACGCACACACACACAAAATACGATGGTCATGACTCTTGGCATCCATAGGTTTATAATCAGAAACTTCAACAGCGACACAAAACCAGTTACAAGAAGTGAGAGTCTTTTACAGCTGAAATCTGAGGTCAATAATCAGGAAGAGTCTTACTTTGAATTTGCAAGGGATTTAATTAGCTTTTCCCTCTTCATTAACAATTCTAGTTTGCCACCTGAGCCTCACTGGGAGGTTAAGTAACTTGAGTTTCTCAAGGCTCCATCGAGAAGCCTCAAGTTGTGCTTGATTATTGCTCAATATGGATTAAGACAAAACATGAAACAACTGGTTCTGATCAGGTGGAATGAACATTTAGGCCTGCTAATGTGGAAGCACCCTATTATAGGCAGATTTCACAAAAATGAAAGGTACTGTTGCTTTGATAATTTCATCATTGCTAACTCTATTTTCAGTTTCTCCTAATGCTCACCACATGGTATTTTACTCTGTAAAGTTTGATTTTCTTATTATTTGAATCATAAGATGTTTAGAGATAGAACATTTTGGAATAATCATTGACAAATCAGACTTTTGCCTGATGAATTTGAGATAACATGGAGAAAGAGGGAACACCACTGGACTGTTTAGTTTGCTATGACTTTCTTGCCTTTGAGTAACTTACCTCCTGTATAACTTTATAAGCAATGCATTTTGCCAGCAATAAATTGGCAATATTAATGACATAAGTAGTTGTTTGGGTTTTTTTTCTATATGTCTGTTGGAAAATGGTTCTGTCAAGAAGCCATTCCAGAGAAAACAAATTTATCAAGAAGCGGGGAGCTTTCTTCACATAATAACCAGAGGCACTATTAGAATATTTTAGTTAACTGAAAAACCTGTTTTACAAGTGAATTTTCACTGTGTTTGGGGGAAATTTTTTATACCAAGTGAATCAGCAAAAATATTTTCTAAATCCTTTTGAAACCACAAATTGAAGTTACTAATGACATTTCAAAATTTCATTTGTTAGAAAATTTCTTCTGCAGTAAAAATGATGGATATATGTTCAACGTATGTATACATTTTATCTATTTAAGTGAATCATTATGGTGTACGAACCACTGGCCTTATGCACCAGCTTAGAACACTGCTTTTCAAAAGTTTATTTTAAAGCCCGGGAGAACCAAACATAACCATTGCCAAACTTTCTCCAGCTAGTCTGTGAAGTGAATTGTTTCACTGAAACCTGAATGTTGTTTCTAACAGAACCCCTTATACTTTGGTTCTAAATGGTTAGTCAGTTTTAGAATTTTCCAAGGGATCAGAGAACTGACTCAAGCTTTCTGAGCACTTTGGGCTAGGGATGATTTTTTTATTTGGCTCGCAAACCTGAGATTCCTCTGGTCTTGAATAGGACCACCGGGCTTGCCCTGGCAGATTTGAATATTCGATTCACTGTAGGGAAGATGTACCAGACGCTCTGCTGAGGGAAGAGGGTAGAGAGAAGGCAGGAAAAGTAGCTGCCCACAGTCCACAGTAACCTCTCACAAGACCGTGCTTAAAACAGTCTTCTGGCTTTAGCAACATAATATACTGGGCTAATACCAGGTAAAACAAACATTCTCATGTTAGATAAATCTCCCAATTATATGCAAGTAGAGAAGAGCCATATTATTTTGAATACAAATAAATAAACAACCTACAGGATTACCATAGGAATCTCAATGAACAATCATAGTGCTCATTGCATGACATAGTACAAGGCATATAATAAGCACATAGTAACAATTGGTTGAATATCAGTTCAGTGCCTTTTATGCTTTACAGGCTATATCTCTTAGCTATTGCTGTATAATAAATGATGTGAAAGCTCAGAGGGTTAGGCTGGGCACAGTGGCTCACGCCTGTAATCCTAGCACTCTGGGAGGCCGAGGCAGGTGGATCGCTCAAGGTCAGGAGTTCAAAACCAGCCTGAGCAAGAGCGAGACCCCGTCTCTACTAAAAAGTAGAAAAAAATTAATTGGCCAACTAAAAATATATAGGAAAAATTAGCCAGGCATGGTGGCGCGTGCCTGTAGTCCCAGCTACTCGGGAGGCTGAGGCAGAAGGATTGCTTGAGCCCAGGAGTTTGAGGTTGCTGTAGCTAGGCTGATGCCACGGCACTCTAGCTCAGGTAACAGAGTGAGACTCTGTCTCAAAAAAAGCACAAACAAACAAACAAAAAAACTCAGAGGGTTAAAACAATGACCATTTATTATTGCTCAAGAGTCTATTAATCAACTGAATGTTTCTATTGGTTGTGGCTGAACTCACTCATATATTTGTAGTCAGCTGTGATACATTTGTAGGCAGCTCTTGTGATTTTTGGCTGGGCTTGCTAATAGGTTTGGGGGTCAGCAGGATGACTGGTTTAGGATGGACCTGGCTGGAATGAATCAGCTCTACTCGACATGGTGTCTCATCCTTCAGTGGGCCAGCCTGGGCTCATTTACAGGGCAGACACAGGGTTCTGAGAGATAGACTAGAAGCAGAGAAAGCCTCTTGAGGCCGAAGCTTGGGACAGACACATCATTGCTTCTACCACATCCTGTTGTCCAGAGCAAATCAGAATGCCAGGCCATATTCAAGGGAGTGGGGACATAGACTCCACCTCTTTGTGGGAGGAGCTGCAAAGTCACATTACAAAGTGCCTATATGCAGGGAAGTTTGGATAATTGGGGCCAGTTTTTTTTTTCTTTATTGAAGTGTAATTTACATATGTCTTTACTCCATTTTAAGTGTACAATTAAATGGTTATTAGTAAATTTACCAAGTTGTACAGCTATAAATACATAAATCAGTTTTAGAGGATTTCTTACCCCCTATTGAGACCCCTAATACCCATCCCCAAATACATTTCAAGCATGCCCGTCTCCTTCTGAATATTCTTAAGTGATTATCCCATGTTACAAACATCTCAGCTTTATATAGCACTTTATAGCTTTTGGGTTTGCAAAGTGCTTATATATCTATTATCTAATTTGTTTTTCATGGCATCCTTTTAACAGTAGGTTGGCATCACTGTCATTTTACATTTGATAAATT